>JAUZND010023418.1:0-24770 GCA_034780555.1 Coelogynopora nodosa | reverse complement strand
AGATTCATCTAGAGAACCACAACACCTACAGAGACGTACTATATATCAAAATGAAGCTTGAGCGATTCTATTATATATCTTTTTTTGCTAGACTCAAAATTTTGCTTTTATCCACAAGAGTCAAGATATGATGTCATCAAGATTTATTATATTATTAATACAAATATAATATAAAAGTATTTTCATATTTATAATAGCTATTATGTATATATATATAATCTAGGCAGACACATAGCCTAGAATTTATTTTTCTGACTAGGTGGACATGATATAACATATTTGTTAAATGTATATATATATATAATATATATATTAATATTAAATTAAAGTGATAATAAAATATTGCTAAAGATTTGTGTAAAAGAAGCCATCAAAAATATATTAGAAAGATTATTTCAAAGTAGTAAGATTCAAGTGATGCCAAAATAAAGACACATGTAAAAGGTGCACCTACAATAATACAAAACATAAAAAACAAAAATTATAGAGTATAGTATTTCTATAAATATAGTCTACTATTCCAAAACCGCCAACAAAACTATTTTAAGAGGGACATGTGTCTCCTAATCCCCGCCTCACTGAATTGAAAATTAAATATAATTTATGATTACGTACGATTTATGACGACTTTCTTACTACTAAACTGGAAGCTGTATTGCCTTTTGCGTATAGGTTAGTAGCAGGTTGAATGAAAGGGATTATTTGCAAACCTTAGATTAAAAATAAATTTGACTAATAAAAAATTAAATAGTTATAAAATTTCAACATTTTCTGTTACATAGATACAACCTATTACTTAGTATAAAAACAATAAGATTACATGTTTAAGTGACGGAATTACATGTAAATTTTTATTAATTTTAATAAACGACATAGTCCCTTTTTAAATATCTGAAACAAAACATGTGATATTAAAAACAGCGGCTTTTGTTTATCCTTTCTTTCAACTTATTTTTGCAAAATAGCAACATTTTAAAATTACGTTTAGTTTCGGCAATTAAAATAAACATAATATTATTTTTTATTTTCAATATACATGTTCAATATGCTAATCATAAATTTCAAAAAGCTTTGCATACTATTAAATCACGAATAATGTTAATGATATATTTATATGTATGTTAAATGTATAATTAAAAATATATACAAATATGATCGATATTTAACTACAAACATTATAGATATGCCATATCTACTTTCTAGCATGTAACTAATGATTTGTTACAAATTATAATAATACAATGATTGTTCATAACATATATTAAGACAAAATCATCAAAAAACTATATTTTACATTTATAATTATTTGTATATATTATACATATACATTTATTACGCGAAATTAATAAAATTGTAATTTTAAATAAAAAATGTGTATGTTTTTAAATGATACAGTTTTACGTCGACAACCATTGCTTGTAAGAGTTTTACTCGTATTTAATAAAATTATTGTTTTTTATATTTCGTTTATTAGAATTTATCGGCTGAAATTGTGGGGGGAGGATTCGTCGTTTTAAAACACCCCTTTAAATATGTCTTAGATAAAATTTTCCCTTTTTAAAGATAGGATATATATTTTTCATTGGGTTGTAAAATTAACAAACAAAAGTGCCCATTTTAATTACTTTAGCTTCCCCCATTAATATTACTATATAAACGCATTTCTTTATAACACCAGGCTTATAATTATATATTGGGAAACTTTAAATCATGTAGCGCATTTTGCTAAATATATTTTGTAAATTGTATAACGTTAAATTATTACAACTTTGAAAGTTCTAAACTATTAAATGAAGTTAATATCTGAAAAATATTTACAGACTTTATAGTCCGGTACAACATCGCAGCTTTACTGTAAAGTAATGTATAGCCTACTAATGCAGTTTTTTTACTGAAAATTATAGATTAGGGGTTTTTGTTTCAGAATCTGACGGTTGACACTTTGGGACCTGTAGCGAAAGTGATATTGCAGTTATAAGAATGCCCCCTTTTTGACTATATAAAAACTATGACAAATTTACTTTAAGGTATATTGTAAATGTATGATGTTCGGCATCAAATAAAATCTATTTTCAAATAGAAAGCAACTAATGATTATAACAAATGTATATCAAAATGAAATCGTTTTTATAAGAATAAAGGAATCCAATTACAAGGCAACTGAGGATCATTAAAGGAAATACACGGTTTAATAATTTTGAAATATAAAACAATGACCAATATTGGCCATATATCTCTGTAGATCTTATTTCTAAACAAATTGTTATTTTCAAATTGACTTTTCAGGCATATATCGCGGTTGTAACTTAATTCCGGAGGAAAAATTGAAGGAAAAATAAATGTAAGGGATTTTAGACTGTCGATAAAAATGATCAAACTATGTATAGGCCTACATTTAAATTAATTCTGAAATATACAAATAAATAAATTATAACAAATTTTAAGTAATTATTACATTCTTTAAATTAAAGTTGTTTGTTTATCTTTGTTACTTATTTTAATGCCGACCTTAAAAACTAGTTATTTATTCCTCCGGATTTAAGTGACAACCATATATCGCTGCTTTATCTTTCTCTTATCTTTTTCCTTTATTTGAATTATCATTTGCCCATTGCTCACAATCTTTACACAATCAGTATGTGTTAGTGTACGATAAACTCTCTGACCAACGAGAGAGTTTATCAACGAGATGACCTGCTGGCACGGGGTGAGTCCCAGTTCACCAACACTTCCAGTTCGCCAACACTTCCCAGTTTACACACTTTTCCAGTTCACACACACTTGTCGGGATTATTCATTCCTTGTTTATGCCCTATTAGTGTTGACAAAAAGCTTGGGAAACTAAATGAACATGTGATTTTATTTAGGCGTTTTCTTCTACAATTTATATTTAGTAAAAATACTTATAAAAAACTGGGAAACGTGTTGGTGAACCTGGAGTAATATCCATCTATCTGAGGTCTTCAAACATGAATTTTCTTCAGTTGCGTCTGCCTTTACTGATAAAAACTGATTTACTATAGAAAACTATTACTGATAACTTCCTGCGGGTCATTCGACAGATTCCATTTAATGACCTCTTTTTATACATCGTATTTGAAGATCAGCATGATGAACACTATATTAAATCCTATGAACATCAGAGACCTCTGAACATCAATAAATTTTATCATAAAAAGTGAAAAAAGCAAAACAGTGCTCATCAAGTTCTTGTGAAATGCCGACAGAACCAATCCAAATCTACAGTTAATTGGAAACCACATTGTATATAATATATCATTAATTATATCTTTATGGTGATCGATCGCCTAATGTCTATTTTGCAAGACACCGTATTATATAGACGTGTGTAACTATGCACAATATATATAAAACAATTATTATAAATATGAAATATTTTATGTAGTAATTTTTTTTTTTCTTCCATAACAATCCAATAACCGTAATGATGGGTTCAAATTGCGAATATAGGTACCTGGCCTCTTTCAAACATCCAGTCAAAAATATAATTTTCCTGATTTAGTATTATGGTTCTGCCATTATATTAAATTTTTTCACAATTTTCTCAAATTAAATGACACATAATATATATATTTATACTGCAAAATACAACTGATTTGACCGCAGTGCTCACACCTATATTCGACTTATCTAACTTAATGAATTGACACCAAGACTATTTCAGATGGTCAAGTACAGTAATAATCTTCTGTCGCTGCGGCTGTACCATGGCCCGCTCCTAATTTTACAACTTACTGGACATACAATATATATATATATATACAATGTCAGTGTAGAAACTGTTACAGTGTCTATGTGATTTCCATAGCGGCTGTGTCTCAGTTTCATGTAATTATATCTCGAGTGTCCTAGAGAGGTACATTATGTTATACATAATTATGTTTTCTCACAGGTGTCATTTTATTGATTTCAACTTGTATAACAGGTTCCCTGAACATGGCATTTCATCGAGAGGTTATCTTGACGGCGCTAAATCTATTTCAGTTACTTAAAAACAGAACTAATTAATCAAGGTTGGACAGGTAACCGAATTAAAATCAACTATATACTGATAGATAGATATATATTAAAAATGTAATGTGTATATTATATGTGTAGGCCTATATATGAAATAATAGCCGTACAAAATACCATAAATATTTTTTAGAATTGATATATTTCCAATATGCAAATATAAAATGTAATGAAAATGAATATTATAGCATATTGATGATTATTAACATTTAATTAATGTTTACAAATTATTTATTTGATAAATGATCTACCGGTCATTAGGCCTATATTCTTTAGTTTTAAACAATTTTTTGGTATAATATATGGTTCATATATATTAAAATATATTCGTAATCTTAAAATGTGATTCTTAACAATGATCCAATTGTTGTTAACATTTAGTTAGGTGAAATGCCTTCATTGGAGTTTGGAGTCTGTTTTTTAATTGGTAAATATAATACATATAATACATAATATATAGTAGATTGAAAAAAAATGATACAAAAAACTCTCAACAGAAATGAAGATATTGGACGGAATATAGAATAATAATAAGGAGGTTTTTTTAAAAATTAAAATACTCCGTTTTAATAGAAACAGATCATATTATATAATATATTGCCGATTCAGTTATAATATTATATCGCAGTGTGGCTGAGCAGAAAATAATTTACAAATTTCATGATTTTTTTTCAAATAATTAATCAATATAATAATGAAGCGAATAATTAATCAATATTATAATTAAGCAATTAATTTTTGTTTCGCACTCAACTATATTTATATTGTCACAATTTATCGAAAAATCGGCAAAATAATATAGTAAAAAAAAAAAATTCGGGATGTAAATTTTGTATGACTAAAAATAACAAAATATAATCTTTGATTTGTAGCATTTTGATATATTTTGTGAACAATATTTTCTTGAAATAAGTATTTTAAAATTGTCGGTTTTCAAAATAGCGGTACGACTTTGTGTGAATCAACTATATAGCCTACCGCTAAAAATAATATAAAATTACCCTTCCTTTCTATATCCTATATTCCTTTAATACACAATATTAATTATGTAATTTTATAAATTATTAATGAAGTAAAGCTAACAAAGTTTTATACTATTATGGAATAATTATAATTCAAGATTGTAATTTAACTGAGCTAATAAATTTAAAGTATCAATAAAAACAACAGATAGAAAATTGAAACAATTAAATTTAAATTAGATTAAATTAAATTATCCTATTATAGTTCTATTATTAAATATTTCAGTTATAGAACATATATATATTTTAATAAGAGCGTATATACCTTAGAATTTACGATTATTTTATAATGTCCTGATAGTAACCGGATACATTGACCTTACTGTATAGTTGAATTATAAATATCATATTGTTTTAATTATTATTATACATATACATTTGGTGAGCGCAAGTGGATGTAAATTCCGAAATGTTTGATTGAAATCTTTGTATGTTATTATTGCTAATTAGACATAGTAAATAATTTATTTGACATTAATTTCAATGAATTATATTATAAAATAATTTATTGACTAATAAATCTTATCACGATAAAAATTAGTTAATCCAGTTACTTAGAATGTTTGTTTTATTTAGGTTTTGACAAAGACTGACATTATGATTATTAATATTTTTTGTGTTGTTTGTAGAATAAAATGTATGGACACTCGATTAAATATTTTCTAATCTTCATTGTAAATAGCCAAGGTCCTACATATCGAGTAAAACAGAATAATCACTACTATAAATTGTTTTAGACAACATTGCTATTTATAACATAATATATATTATTTAAAAATAATACAAATACTCTTCATTTGTCGGCCGACAATTTCTAAAACATGGGTTTTGTGGTATTAAACAGAAGCACAGTTTTTTTTAATTATATAGTTTATTCCATCGAAAATATTGTAAATCAAAATTCCCAATAATTTAAAAAATGACTTATATTAACCTTTCCTACGTGTATAAAAAACAAACTTTCAATCATCCGATTAAGTTGAAATTTGGTATACAGATACCTTCTAAAGAATTGTCGAGCTATTTATATTTAAAAATAAATTAATCGATTAGTATAATTTTTATCACCTAATTACGTCATAAAATCTAGTTTAGGAAAACAAAGGGAAAATAACCATATTGACAGGAAA
The DNA here is from genome assembly GCA_034780555.1 of Coelogynopora nodosa. NCBI lineage: Eukaryota > Metazoa > Platyhelminthes > Proseriata > Coelogynoporidae > Coelogynopora > Coelogynopora nodosa. The sequence continues at coordinate 18,583 of JAUZND010023418.1, read as the reverse complement.
TCAGGGTCATACATTTATTAGTTAAATTAAAAACATAATTTATTTGAAAAAAAATTGCCATAACCCCCCCCCCCCCCCTCCCCCAGACGAAAGATTAAAGCATAAAAATGTTTACACAACGAAAAATATTTTAAATGCATAACAATAACTGGAGAATTTATACATAAAGATGAATAATCCATATATTTTTATTCCATAAAAAGTGTATGAAGTTTTGTTTAAAATGAGAAATTGTGACATTTCTATAATTAGTTATATTTATGTTATCAATTTTACAAAAGATTAACACGCCTTCTAGTCAAAGAGGAAACAACCCACGTATACTCTTAGAACTATTAAATATAGGTGAGATAAAAGCTGAACAGTGCAGCAGCTGCAAAAACATTTAATCGAATATTTTGTCTCGCCCACACTGTTTTTTCAAACACAAGTGAAAGAAAACCTTTAAATGTTAGTTTTGGACAAACGTAATGTCGCTAAATTAAAAGTAGTATGCTGTTGTCTTTAAATAACCGTGCAGTGGTTTCCGATGTTGGCACTCTAATAGTAGGTGTTGCCTTTTAATATACATCAACAGCAAAATTCTTTAATTTTTAGGTTGTGGTATTTGTACATATTATTTATTATATACGGCAACAAATTATTGTCATAAGAAGCGGAAACTGAGGCACGAAGTCCACTGTTCTGTAATCTACAACTTTGTTCGTACTTCGGTCGGCGGGTTCCACCATGTGTAGTTCGTGATAACCTATGAGGTGCACTTTTAAGTTTTTATTTAAGTACATTATTGCTTAGATAATCACAATAAGCTACAGTATGCATAATAATTATTGTATTACACATTATATATTAATTTTTAAACTCTAGGATTATGGCTTCGATTTTATACTAAGATTTACATTTATTGCAAAATTTAGCACTTTTTATTATTTTATTAGTAAGAAAAGTAAGATAAGATTTCTTGAATTCATCCACAGGATTGTAGAATAAAGTCTTCGTAAATTGGTTAGAAATCCAGGGTGTTTATATATTACGAAGATTCTTCCAAGAAATACGTATTTTATCGCACAATTTTAACAAGCTATATGGCTTGCAATTTTCTATTATATAGGGGCCATGGACTGTAATAACAAATCACATAAACTGTCAATCTGTTAATTTTACTAAACTAACCGTCTAATATAATTAATTAACGCGATCTTTTTCGTGCTAAAGGTAAAATATGTTATGGTGCAACATCTTGCAAAATACAAGATCACTTATAGTATTGTCCCCATTTTTTACTGAGATTAAACAATAAATCACATTAAACAAATAGATTTTCAATTCTTGCACATTGATATATTGGTTTAAAAAGGAATATATTTTCGACTGACAGATATGGTCTAACATATCAACAAAAAACGTGATTACATATTTCAATTAAAAATAATATAAATAACATAATATATATTAAACTCGTTTTTAAAAGCATGTAACAAATTTATATTTTAAAAGTAGTGTTGTTGTTGTGCTAATAAACAAAGTAAATAATTGTATATTTCTCCTAAATTTTCCTTCAATCTTTATAGCTTTTATTATAGTATTAATATGTATGTACATGTGGTATTTTTGAAAACTGTCAAACACATATCCAGAAATAAGCGAATAAAATAATTATTGATTTTGGTGGAATTAATCAATATTCTGAAAATATACATCAAATTCAATCCAGTTTAATCTAAACCTATTCAATTCCAATTTCAATGTTCCACTTTTAGTTGACATAATATTTTAATGAATTGTTTGAATTTATGGAAATCATACATATTATAGGCCTACTAGAATTAAAAAAAAAATCAATATTATATTTTCGGAGTTTTCTACGTAAATAATTACAATAAATTTAGAAAACATTATTTATCTTTTTGGAAGTCATCTCTAAACAAAAGTCATACTAAACAATATTTATCTGTCTATGATATCCTTAAATAGTACCGTTTATATATTTTAACAATTTTATAGTTCTCTAAATAGTTTTTTCTTCATAAAATTGTTACTGTAACATATAACCCTATATAACAATACATATATATTTTCATAAAATTCAAATGAAATTACTAGTTTGACATTTAAAAAATAAAAATCAATTTTTAATCATTTGAGCTATTATTAATAATGAGACAGTTTTTTGTTGAGCTGACTGCCTTTTCTGGATCTTCCTTTTCCTAAAAAGTTTTAAATTAATATGACTGTTTTCTTCTTTGTAATCTTGTCAGTACTCTTTATTAGTATTCGATCTGTAACTTCGCTTGTTTGTCTACGTTATTTTTCAATGTTTTGTTTAATGTTTACTTTCGTTTTTATTGAAAATGGTTATAGTTTAACCGAAATATGTCAAATAAATTTAACAACTGGAATGCATAAAACTTTTTTTCGTTTTTTTATTTCTCCTTAATATTATTTATTCGAAATATTCTACTTTTCCTGTTTCCTATAAGTAAGCAAATACATTTTAAATCGTTTCTGAAATAGCTTAAAAAAATAATGGTAGTGGCCACACGTAATAAGTAAAGTCGCTTGAGTGGTATCCCCGTAAAATAATATTTATAGTTAAATAGGAGAGGTTCTCAAAAAAATTTTAAGTCATCTAAAATCAAATACAATTAGTTGACTTTAAATTGAAAATTTAGTTACCGCTTATATGCGTGCAACCATATACGCACACGCATTCTTAACAGCATAAAAAATGGATATTGACAAAAATTCAATTAATGTGAAACTATTCCATCTTAATGCAAAACAAAATAACGCAACCAAAACATATGAACTACAAAATGACACTCATATTCCACGACATCATAATGTCTAACGAGAAACTGCTTTGTTTGAGAATCTGATATTGTTACATTGCGGGATACTTTGTGTTTAATCGTCTATTTAATATGTCTTTTATGGGAATACAAGTAGAAAGAGACAACAACGTCAAACGAGATTATAAAGCCGTTCTGTATGCACTTCTAAATTTATATTTTTACTACTACACCTAACAACGTACAACACTTTTATACACTGTGTTAACCGTCTTTGCGATAAAAAGATAAATTCATGATATCGTATTCGTCAAATAAGGAGTTCATTTGCACCTGAAGAATCGCATTGAAACGTGAATCTGAAAAAAGATTATGTTAAGTACAGTATATGTTTGTTACATATATATATATGCATCGGCACTTATGAAATCGCAGAACACTGCAATATACACTTGAAACATACATTCCGGAGTGAATTTTTATAAAACTGTCCTGCTGCATATTATTTATATCTTGATTTTACACCGGGAACTTGTAAGGCATTCCGTATATATAGGGATCATTGCTCTATATATACAATATATATATATATATATATATGTTTTGATTGACGTGATAGTTTCAAAAAATACACTTTTAAATAGACATTTAACTTGCATGCTATATTGAGAGTAATGTGTGGCATATGGTTGTAGTTTCTACACCTTTATGGACACTACACTATTAGACATTTGTTAACTATTGTATATATATAGTGACTTTATTAATTTTTAATAATCTAATTTGATGGGTACAAAAAGTACAACATTTGTTGAGGAGTTGCGGCGAACATTGTTCAAAATGTCATAATACATTCATCAACGCAGATTCCGCGGATCAACACTATAATTCCGTTGGCATAATTGCTATTGCATCTGCCTCACTACCCTCCCCCTCCTCCCCCGTGTTAAATTAATGATTAGAATGAATTATTCATTTAGTATTATATAGCATCCTACTTTAGTTATAGGAAGTGAACAACATTTCCACAAGACTAAGATTACAATTTTATTCTATAACAGTATAGTGATAAATAAAGTATGTGAAGGAAATTAATCATGGGTATCTTCAGCTATAGTTTCGGGATACCAAGTCGGAATGCGATATATATACGATTTCATTCTATTCAAATAATCCCTGTGTAAGTCGATAAAGTGAACTTTTTCACAAACGTTTGAAGTCTTTTTTAATGAATACGTTTTTAAGTAAAAATAAAGTAATTTAAAATAATAAATACAGAAATTAGTGTCTGGAACATTAAAAAATAAAAATAACGAGTACACTGATTTTTATCGTAGGAATTTTCAATATACGGGAATATATGAAAAATATATGAAAAACATGGAAATTATTATTATTATTATTATGATTGACAGAAAAGCTATTTCAAAAAGAAAAAAGGAAAACATTAACCGTTTAAAATTGTCATAAATAACCCATGTCAAGTATAAGAATGACAGTATTAGTGAGATAAATATTACAACAGGGCCGGCAAGAACCTATTTAGATAGCATGCATGTCCTGCCTGTGGAATATGCTACACTGGAACCAGGATAATACAATCGATAGCCAAAGGACGGATCAAGCAATAAAATAACCACAAGTTGGTTGGTTTTATGGTGAGAGCTTTCGGACCTTCAGTGGAGTGTTTTAAGTCGATGTTCTCACGTCAAATAGTTATACTGTATATACTGCAAGTGTCTCATTCATAAATGTGGTCATGGTTAAAATCATGTCATGACTGGCCATGTATAAATGATGTGGAAATAAATATTCACGAAATTAATACTCACTTAACTAAAATCGATACTTGTTAAAAATATTACGTTTTATACTTTAAGCAGATATACATATAGTTAATTTATATGTTTACCTTGAATCTTGATTATTTTCCCCTCATAAACTGCCATGTTTTAAAAGTGTGATCATATATACCGCTAATACGGCATATACCATTAATTCATGACTGTTAAGTGTATATACTTAATTGTAAAAATGTAATATGCTATTTTATGAACAAACGATTTTTGCTGTCTATAGAAATATATCCAAAATTTTAGTGTCAATTAAATTTGACTATTGATTATTGATTATTGCTCCGAATGTTTACTTTTGTTTCAAAATTTGGATTCAATGAAATCTATGAAATGACTACATCCAATTTGGGGACAATCTGATTTATGCCTTTATCAGATTTAGGATTATGACATAAAACAAGATACGATGCTTATGCACTTATCGTTCCACCAATATAAATGTCCCACCTTTTATGAGGTTGTTTACACTAAATTGACATTTATTTATTATGCGGACAAAGCGATGAAATAATATCGATTGTTTTCATTCACTCTGTATGATGAATTCATTAAGTTTCCTATAAAATGTGTTAACTTGGGGAGATTTTGATTAGTTCCATTATATGCTCAATATACATATATAATAAATAATTCTATACAAATACATAACGATAAAAACTTGATGATATACAAAAATACACAAAGTATACACAAATACATAGAAATATGGTAATATACAAATACACAAACAAAATTACACAAATAGGCTATATATAAATATTCAATGTAAATATTTATAAATAATAATAATATTTTTTGTAGTATTTATTGTAGACTTGCATAAATGTTTTTTTCTTTAATTTTAATTAACATTTTTATTGCTTTATTTTGATATTAGAAAATTTGATTTGGTATATAATTTTAGGGAGATATAAGTAATGGCGATAATAATAATGGGAACTCTCTTTTAAAATATAATCGCTGCTTCATTTAAGCTTTCTCATCTACAAAAATATATTGATGCATTTAAATCACGGCGGTCCCCTAAATCAATCTTAGCGCTCTTTAAAAAATGTAACAATGACTATTAAGAAACACCTTTTGTTACAAAATATGCGCTTATTGCCTGAAAAATAGTGCGTTAAAAAATTTGTAGACCCATATTAAACTCACAGTGTTACTATTTTTTGCATGCTTCACTTGTTGCGCCCCTACAAAGTATTGTGCTCCCCATATAAAAAAAATCGCCCCTGATTTAGTATAAAAAAATTATGTATGTACAAAATGAAACCCAACCATGAAGGTCAATCAACTATATTTTCTGAAATATGTTTTGTCATATACTGCAATCTGTTATAAATCAAAATATATGACGCCAGTAAATGAAATGCAATGTTAATAAACTTTTGAGTGGTTATCAAAAAACTAAGAGTACGTCTACACCACGCCTGATGTTGTACATACCGGCTTCTCTTATCCGAAGTGCCATCGTGAAAGAGCTGACATAGAGACTTGTACGTTCTGTGAAATACACTATACCATTACCATGAAGCCTGCGTCAAATTGAAATAGTTACCTTTGCACTCTAAAGGAATGAATGAGAGGGGGGAGGGGGGGGGCTAAGGTGGGCGGAGTTATGCAGTTAAGTTATATACCATGTAATTATTGCACACGTTACGTCATTTCAGGTAATTGCTTCTAATATGATTCAAAAATGACTTTAAACTTTGACTGCGCATCACGTGGAGATAAGTAAAGATATATGGCTCTAATATGGAGAGAGAGAGAGAGAGAGGTTTTAAATTAGGGTTAAATAAAGCATTTTTGTCAATCTTTACTTATATAATAAAACTATTTTGTTAACCACTCATCTGTATACTTACTGAGAGAATTGTCTATCAGAAACGTCAATCAGTATCACTATATGGATAAGGTTACGAACTTAGACTATCAAACCATGTTCTCAAGTTGTCAGGTTGTCACACTATACTGAGGGTTGTCAAACACGGTGACATCACAGTCTCAAGGGTGAATTGGGTTTACGTAAACCCCTCCCGTTTCCTTTCACCACTAAATTAAAAACGTTTCGCTCATTTGCATAAATAGCCTCGATTTTAAAAACATTTTAAAATCGACTTTAAAACACCTTGTAGTGTACTATACCCCTCCTCCTCCCCACCAATCCCCTTCAATATATTAAAGATTGTAATCCACACGCAATTACAGCCTAGCATTGCCACATTTTTTATACCAATCACTACAAAAAAAATTATGGAGTAGGTAGACTCAAAAGAAGACTATTTTAAAGAACGTATATATACAACGTTCTTTAAAACTTTTCGAATAAATATTTTTGAATAACTAAAAAGATTTATTATGAATATAATTTCGTTCGATATATATAAATAATCATGGATAGATATTTGTAAATGCTTATTTTTAACAGTGGTTTTAATTGTGTTATAATCAATATATAGCTTTATGTTGTAACTACTAAATGTTTTTATCAAATGTAAATATCAAATATATATATATTGTAGGTTATCCCGTACATTTTTAGATTTTTGAACTCTAAAATTTGGCGAATAATCTTGACATAGACTTCAATTTTATAAGTAATAAATTAGCCAATTATTTACACGTAACAATAATCAACTAAACCAAAAATTTGAATAGTTTAACGAACGAAGTATTTGACTTTGAAGAGGGTCCTTCCGTTAAGGCTTATATCCACCAAGCGCGACGCAAGGAAAGCGACGAAATACTACGTGCTATCAGCTATCATGGCTCTAAAAAGATATGTCTATCAATACGAACAGAACACGCCCCATATAGGTTTAACCACTTCAGCCCTGCATGTCACGTACATATTGGGGAGATAAGTAAACAGGTAGCTATTGTTTATTCACGACCAATGCATACAGTTTGTGTTACTGAGGTACCCTCCCTCACTCCACCATGTGTGCAGGAACGGGTGTGTTATGAATGATGTCTCATCTGTTATTATAGCCTAGTGTTTGTATTGAAATATTAATTTGATCGCGCGGCGTTGCAGAACAAGATGAATAATTTCAACTTTAGTTTCGTGGCGTCGCGTTCAGTGGAAATAGGCTCATTAAAATGTATGTAATCAACTTTTTGAGTCGACGCGACGCGCTTCGCACTTATTTATTTATTTTACTGAATTCTTATTGCTATACATCTTTTTTTTGCCACCTAGAAACAATTCCATTTATATATTAAAATATGGTTAGCTATTATTAGCGTCTATAGCTAGACCAGTTAATAATTTATTGTAACATAAATGGTTTATTCTAAAATTGACTGTTACATGTCATGACTGCAACATTATACATGAAGAATCGAGTAGATTTAACTTGACTTAAGTGGAAGCGATATTCATATTTGAAGTAAATTTTAATTTTTGGAATTTTAAAATTGATATATTATTGAAAAACAATATTGAGAGCGTTATTTTTAAAGGAATTATTTATTTTATGTTAATTATATTCTATACGGAAGCTTGCGAAATCATAAATTTACCAGAACTTAAAAAACCAATATTGATACAAAATTAAAATTATCTGATGGTATTTTGTGGGGCTCATTTAATATATACTAATTTTCAAGAGAGTTATTCGTAATATTCAAAATAGTATACTTAAACCATTACAACATTTTTCAGGAGTTAGCCTATTTGAAAATTAGTATGGAAATGTGGAAATCTATGAATTTTATGGTGTTATCATACTTAAATTCCTCAAGCCTTCGGCTTTCGGGATTTAAAAACATAACACCAATTTCATATAGATTAAAATATACTGACTGCATTTATTTGTGTCAAATTTGTGTTAACTTTTGTCAAATTATCCTAAGATTATAAAATGAGTGATATACAAATTGGAGTTATTTCAAAAGATCTATAAAACAAAATTGAAAGAAATAACAGAATTATATGAATGCCAATAATGATTCAATAAAATTAGGTAATGTTAGTTTATATTTATTAAAATTAGAACTACTGGGGCCTCATCAAATGGTTAAATTCGGAATAATAATAACGGTTATTTTAAACAAATGAAAATTGTATTTAAAATCAATTTACAATATACCAAAATCAATAAATAATATGAAAAATTTGGCTCATGCACAAAACAAAATTTGTACCAGTATTTTTTTCAAACAGTGTAAGTTTAATAAGATTATTATTAATTATAAAAACATTTGCATAACAATTATTAGATCTTATTATTATATTTATTATGCTTTTTAAACTAATCAAATGATAATGAGTTGCCTTTTTAAAATATATGAAATTATTATGTCAATTGTTAATCCCCTCATAAATTGTGAAAAAAGTTATTTTAGCATTTATACCCTACAAACTTTTCTCTATTCACAATATACATGTTATTTTTTTTACTATATCTTACTAAATAGAAAAAATGGAAAAGCGATTTAAAAAACAGTACACATTAATTTTAACAAAGTTGAATAATTTTCGAAAAAAATACTAAATAGTCATACCTAAATATACCCTGCCAGTAAAATTTAAATACCAGCTATTGCAAAAAAAGTATGTAGTGAATATGTAAAAAGCGATATATCAGTCTATGTTTTGTATCTAAAATAACATTTTATTGTACCGTATCCAGCTATTGCAAAAAAGTGTCTATGTAGTGAATATGTAAAAAGCGATATATCAGTCTATGTTTTGCATCTAAAATAACATTTTATTGTACCGTATCTAGCTAGAGTTCATGCATTGTCTTACTGAATATGTATATATATATATTGTATATATATATAATATAGGTGTGTATACAGGTGGCTGCGACACTTTGTTCTCACAGCTGATGCCAACCGACGAAATTATTTCAATCATGACAATATATGCAGATAACAACTCTTGTCATTGAACATAAAGGGTCAGATATACAAACAAAGGCTGCTGTAAGCATGACAGTAAGCATGACGAGAAAACATGACGAGCAAGCATGATCACATTTTAACACGAGCTTAAACAAACATGACGTATATCAATGAAAAGAAAAGTCAATTTTTTTTGACAATTGAATGATAATGATATCGCAGATATTAACTGTTACCGCAATAAAAATTGAATATTATTTCACTTTGAAAAAATTATATTGTATTGTTATACTAACACTCTTTTTTTGGGTTATAACGTAATTGTTTATGATTGTAACATAAAAACTAAAATATTATTTTTCAGTAAGGTTTTCATTTTTGATAATCACAAATAATTTCCTAATTATAATATATATAATATGCACATTTTATAATTATTAGAGAACATACTTCAGTTTAATTTAGTTTTCAATGAAGTAATATTTACCATCAAAATTAATGATCGTTACTACCTAAAAAGAGATCTTTACATGACTAAAACTAAGATTTCATTTGTTGCAGTTCAGTCATATAAAATAGATAAAAAAATTCAGGCTGCTACTCAGGAATGAAAATAATAAAAACATTAAAAAATTAATCAATAAATTACAAAAGTAATAATCGATTAATCATTTATCGATCGACAATATTTTATTTTGTCTAAACAGAATAAGAATTGTTCTTACAGCCTCCTTAAATAATAATTATAAAAAATTAAAGGTAAAAAATAAAATAAAGTAAATAAATAGTATTTTTCTATCAGGCATCTAGATAGAATAACTTTGATACATAAATTTTGTTGTTGTTGTAATGTTTAATTTTTTTCACCAATTTAATTTTATGTGCTTTATTCCTAAAGCATACAATATAATATAAAACATGTGTGGCTAAGACCACAGAAAAAATATAAACCTTTTTACATTTCAATTTCATATCGATATTTAGGATAGTAAAAAACTTAATATTAAATATGTACGGTCTGTTTTCAGTCTATATTCTATAAATCTTATTTAGATCTGCTAATTCTAAATGATAGTAATCGTGTATTTTTAAGTATACTCATTTGTGGAAGATTTGTTAACACACGCTTTTAAAAAGGCATTCTTTAAAATTTTATATGTTTAGATATTTCAACATTCCATTTTATTATGTAACAACACAAAAACCAATTTGAATTTGGATAACGAGTTTTTACGTGCGATTAATTATAATTTGAGGGAATCTTTTCGATTTTGTCGATTTTTTAAAAAATGTTTTATTTTTAGCTTTTCTAGGCCTCGTACCAGCAGATAAGCTCCTCACTTGTCACCTACAAAGAATAACAAACCCTCTTTTATACAAAAACAATGAAATATATTTTTGAGTTATTGTTTGAAAATAGTGGCTTGTTCCACATTATATACACATGTCTTTAACACATACATGTTTCTATAACAAAGTTGTTGTACCAAACCTATGTGTTATGTCGCCAGAAAAACACATAAAAAATATAATAATATAAAAAGTTTGAAACAATGTAAATTAGTTCAGTAAAATGGGAGAAGACCAGGAGCTGGACTATGATGCTAGATGAAAAAAGAAACATGATATATATTGTATATATATAGAAAATCTAAGAATGATTATATGATTTAGAGGTAATTGTCTTGGAAATATTTGAAGAAATTATAAGTATCAAAGAAGTAAAAGAAGTTAGAGCATGGTTACAATGGATACAGAAAATATACAATTCAGATCAGGCAATTTATACGTTTATTTACTGTACCGTATGTTCTACTGTAATGTTCTATCGTATATGAATACTACAATATTTATTATATAAAATGTTACCACATGTTACCACATGTTACCACATTATATAATCTAACGTAACAAAGATTTACATTAATTAATTTGTATTTTTCACACTGAGTTCTTCAAGTCCTAGATAAAAAAGTTTTTTAAAATTATTCAATTACGTAACATTAAGAACCTTCCTATTTATACATGAACCTATTTAAAAAGCTGTACGTAACATTTTAATCACTTGATTATAAAAATAATGTCGCACAACATATATTAAGACATTTTATATAGTTTGATATTAACGAAAATTTTATCATGCTATATATTAGTAAAAGTTTAGAAATTCGGAAAATGATGTGTAACGTGATGTGTCATAGAAAGCAATTCCCATAAAAAGGAATTCCATGGAAAGGTATTGTCGTGGAAAGGAATTCCCATAGAAAGGAATTCCCATAGAAAGGAATTCCCTTTATATTCTCAAATCTGAACACAGATTTCCTCTATATCCATAACGTAAAAAAACCCAGTTTAGATCTGGATTATCCGCTTATGGTTTTATTTTTCTCATTTATTAATTGTATGAAATTCTTGAAGACAGTCACTTATCACATATCATTATAAATAATACATTTTATACAAATATCAAATATATATTTTAAATTAAAATATATATTGTTTCATGAATATATTATTATTTTGTGAATAAGATTTAAATTTAAACAAAAGAATTAAATAATTAAATAAAACCTGTACCAATTCTGTAAAAGAATATCTACCAAATGTCAAATTGAAATATAAAAAATTCTTCAAGAATGTGTGATGTCTTGTTAGTGGTGTAAAATGTTTAAAAGCTGAGAGAGAGAGAGAGAAATAAATAGCCGAAAGAGAGAGAAATGTTTCACCGAGAACTACTCACCACATGACGTGAATAATACGCGAATAAGTCAAAAACTCAATGACGTCACATAAACACGCCCGCTTACACACACGGGAGGGGGGAGGGGGGCTTTATGTCAGCCAATCAGACGCAGCCACACCTTTTCACAGTTAGGTTGGGCATGGTGTGTACCCTAGCAACCCCGTTAGTGTCGATGTACAACATCATTCTAGACTGGAGTTCCCGTGGTGCACAGCATGGTGAGATTTCCTTCCTTTGGGCTTCAGTTAAACCGGACCTACTGCTGGGCAGTTTCGATACTAGACCCAGTACCTCTGCGTGGCCGGTAGCGTGATTTCCGTCATCTGCAAAACGGCCATATAGATATTGAACTAATAATATTATTAATATTGTTTATATTTATTGCTGTCGACATGGGTATATATGATGATTTCCAGAAAGTTAGGAACTGGTTAAGGACAAAATTAGAAAAAAATAACAAAATCGCTCTGAAAGAAACTTTTAAGAAACACCTAGAAACGTTGAAGTCTGAAGTATTTCTTGGTATGAAATTCTTAGCGTTACTTGTTGTTGCCAGTCAGATGTTGTAAAACGTTATACGAAGGCTGTATGCCGTTGTTTTGACTTTTAGAATGAGTGCGTTCAATTTATGATAAGGGTGAACTTTTATTGACTGGAATGATTTTTCGTCACGTTTAGCTACCATGGTTGCCATTTTGGGTGTAGACTTTTTCTGCATTATTTCCATTTTTTGGACCGTTCAATGAATTTTTTTAGCCTATATTTTTCTTATTTGGTTAAGTAGCTCCACCAAGCTTGGGCAGAGTAAAGGATTTTTGGCTGTATTCGATTTTGGAAAACTCTTTGCAGATTTTCTTTGGTTTTAGGTCATAGATGTGTAAAGTTTTTATTATATATAATGTCTTCATGCAAGATGTTAGAGTGTTTGACACATGGTTTTTGAAGTTTACTATCAAAAGTTTGGAATTGGTGTAAAACATGCATTCTTCCATTGGGTAGGAAATATGATCCATTTAAGGACAGATTTATTAAACTTGTGATAGGTCCAGCGAGGAGTGATACAGAAAGTCAAAGGAACCACCAGGGCAGATTATCAGGACCAGAAGCAGTTTTCGGAAGTTTTTGAAGTTCTTTGAGTATTTCATTTTCTGTGAAATGTTTCATTGGGTTGTTCTGCACTGTAAGTGGCTTCAGCGGTGCCTCGGTATAATTTGGGTCTGTGGAAATTGTAGCATGGTGTTGGTTAATCATTTCTGTCGCTATGTTTTCTATAACTGTGTTTTGCGTTTTAGGGAGATTTTTATTTATTTTTGTTCATGCTTTTTCGGGTTTTTATTGCAGTCAATATCTTTTAGCTGCATGTTATTATTGTAAATTATTGCCTTGGGTATCTTTTGTGATATAAGTAAATTGCATTCGGTTTTGGTAGTTTACCGTAGTTTCGCGTAAAATAATTCTTTTTCCTTAGGAGGCGCTTAATCGTGGGTGTTATTAAAAATGGGATCGCTTGAGGTTATAGTGACAGTGGTTACTAGTGGAAAATAGAGATCTCCGATTTTGTGTACTTCGTTGTAGAATTTGTTGAAGGCCTGCTGAGGATTATCTGTGTGGAATTTGAATTCAAGTTGCGAATCTGTTGGAAATATTTTTTTAATATTGGCGTAATCGGTTTGAAGGTTACTTTTCTTGTAAATTTGCGTGTTTCAATGTTTAACGTTTCATTAGATGAGGCTATGGCTATGAGGCTATTATTGGAAAACCAAAGAAATCGATAATATAAACATTTATAACACGCATGAAAATGACAAATAACATATTTATGGTGAAAAAATTTATCACAATATCACTAAAATATGGTTACACATTACATACCTATATATATAAACATATATTCAGTAATATAAACTAAATTATATTTATATTTTGTTCATATTTATTCATTTTAATAGTTTATTAAAACTATTATTTTTAGTAACTCTAACGATTAGAATTTAAATTAATTATTAAAAAAACACGTATCATTTAAATATGGGAAGCAAATAATAAAAAAGAATTTCGTTGATGAAATAGCATTATTTTTTAAAGACACAATAATTTACATAACGGTTTTCACGTATTTTATATAAAAGGTGAAAAGATCTTTTTAAATGGACAAGTATATTTAAAGTGAACCCAAAACCAGTCTCTAACATAATATTTGTTTCTAATTTGGGATACAATAAATGTAAAATGTAAAACAGATGTAAAGTTTGAATTGCATCCTTCTAGACCGTTAATATCACCGAACAGCAAACTCTTTAACTGTTATTATTTAAGTCTTATACAGATAAAACCGCTTAACTACAATTAAATGCTTCAAATTAAAAAGTACAATTGTTTTAAACCTTGACAGCGTCCATGACAACAGCGACAACTTACAACAGCGTCCATGACAGTAGTTGACATTCATGTAAATCGGCAACACGATAAAGTCCCACTTGATTTCCCGAAAGTCAATGGTGAACCGTTTGGTGCAGCACATAGTCCCGGCAGGGGAACATTCGTTCAGTATGCTGTCTGAAGATCGTTTCTGGCGAATTTGTGGGCGGTAGAGGATTTCAAGAATGACCTGAAAAGCAGGAGAAACACATTATTATTATGTTATTATGAGGTTAGAACAATAAATTATAGTTGAACATTTGATAAAAAATTTATGCTGATGCGTTATAAAACATTTATTGCTGCTATAACATCAATAGAAGGCTAAAAACAAACTATAGAACAAATATATCTGAGAAGTGACTCTCACAAGTATTCCGACTCTAAATCAAATTTATATATAGCATAAATCTTCATGATAAAAAATTATTAAAATTTATATCTACTACTACTCAGCTTTTGAATTTAAAATTAATATAAAAATTATGGTGTCCATCAGGAGACGGACTCTAGGATATATTTGAAACATAAAAATTACAATAATAATTATATAAATAATAATATAATTGTATTTATTTATATTTTTGTACTAATTGGTATTTGGTACAACATACCATTTCCATTGTCAATTTCATGTATCATTATCATTTTAATTGTTTTATGCACAGTTTACAATGTAATTATCAACTAATGAAATAAATTCTAACAAAAATATGTTTAACAATGTAAATAAATTTATCGAGGAGTTCAGATTTGACAAGAAGAAAATAATTCTTTAACGTATGTTTCGGCCAAAAGTGTCTGACGGTGTCTATGTAGTAAGGTTAGTTTTGTACACAAATACTTTTTAATAAAAAAAACTCCAATTTGGTAAAAACAATTTACTAGTTCAAGGAATAAAAAAATAAGAAATGAAAAATAACTAAATTAAATTATTTTAGTAGAATATTTTATGTTTTTATTGTTTCTATTTTTATGTCTTTATGTTTTATGAAAGGCGATACAAATTTAAACTAATATTTTACGTAGCCTAGCAACTATTGTATACTATACAATGCATCAAGAAGAGCCAAAAAAGGCAGAATAGGGTTAAATAAGAGTTTAATTTGAACTATAGTCAAGAACTTACTTTATCATTATCGATTGGCGACCTATCCGTGAAGTCGCAGTTATCGCAACGAACCACAATAGTTCTCGACACCTTCCGATGAGTTTTCGAGTTCTGCCGAACTCTCAGCCACGAAGAGAATACCGAGGTCATTTCAAATGCGATTGGAGCAACGTTGGAACTGTCGTCCCACGACTGTACTATTGTCCGGTAAATCGGTTCGTTGCCCGCGAGAATGACGCCACCGTTGTCCAATGTGTAGGCCTCCCAGAGACTGAGGGTTTTGCCTCTGAGTCTGCGATTGGAGGATTCAGCGTTTAGTGTGACCTTGAGCAATTGTTGACGGGGGACATTGTCCAGGATATCTAAGACGAAGCATCCCGCGGCAACGTTGAATGGGCATCGGAGAGCTGGAACAATGAGAGTTTACACACTTGTTTACATAGACGGTATATAAACATGTGTTGAACCAGTCTAAAAAATACATCAAAAATATTGTGAAAATATTAATTATCGAGGGGATCTATTTAAAAATTATTTTTTTAATGTTTTTTTATTACTGTCTACACTTTTGCTATATATATAGGCATTACTTACATTCCACAATTTTTCATTACTATTGAACATTGTGAATAAAAAAATATTTTTTGGTAAAAAATAACAATATGGTATTAATCTATATAAAATGGGCATATTTATTTTCTGTAAAATTTTCACGTCAACTTAAAACGAATTACAAACTGAATTATGGCCCCACTAGAACATGAATTAAACATTAATTAATACTAATTGATCACAATACCAAAACTGTTAATCTCTTGTTCATCAAGTCACCACTAAATTATAAAACTTAAAAAATACATAAATTATATATTAACAAATAATCATATTATTATCAACCTATTTACGTTAACAGAACAAGTCCTATACTTACTTGGTTTTGCTAATATAATTACTTCAGCATTCGTTTCTAAATATTCCGTTGTCGGATAGCTGAAACGGCTGTTTTGCCGTTCAATGGACTGCTTTAGGTAGTGCGGAATAGAGGACCAAATCTTTTCCGGGGACAGAGATGCATTCAATCGGGGCGGCTCATTGAGGTGGAGCCGATTGAGGATCTTGCGCTTGTATTTTTCGGTCCAGTAGGTTTCATAGGCTTGCCGACTAATTGCGGCGGTGGGGCGGTTATTGCGACTCAAGTCCTCGGTTACGGGGTGTGCACTAGGGGAGTCACTATTGTAACTGACTAGGACGAGTAGCAACGGCACCAACCAGCTTTCCGACAAACAACTTGACACGAACATTGGCTCCTTTGAGTCGTCGAACGATGCCTGGCTTTGTGGTGTCTGGTGGTGCCTCTGAGGGGTTGAAGTGAGTTCTTGTAGACTTGGTTGTCATATATAGTTATAGTGGAAGTTAATTGTTAACCAATTATAATGCAAATTCATTAGAAAACATCTAAATTGAAGATTAAGATAAAGGTAAACTGCCTCTGACAGATGTTTCAATACATGAGACTCTCAACCAATGAAAATGCACCTACCAATTCCACGTGTTGGTGAAATCAGTAAATGTGGATTCTACTATATACGGTCGGATAAAATTATTATAATTATTAATTATTAGATTCGCTGAATTGTGCTGGCTACATATGAATTTCCTTTCATGCTTGAGCATTTAGACTTGAAACTCTAATTATTAAAAAAATGTACAGTAGAATAATATCTGAATTATATTTATAGCCGTCGCCAGGATTTTAAAAACGGCACACTCGAGATAAGATTGGGCCCCGACGACGGATTAGATCAGGGGCGGATCCAGGGGGGGGAGGGGCGTAAGGGACGTACGCCCCCCTAAATTTGCAAGGGGGGTACTTTTAGTCTGGGGCGTAATTTTTAGTGATGGGCTTTATTGCCTGAGGGGTGTAATTTTATAGAAAGTAGGTACCTACCTACTATGTCTTTAAAAAATAAATATTCAACATCAATGAATAAAAGTTATCATAACTGCCGCGAAGCGTCAACAAATGTTATGGTCCGGATTTTTTATCTGTCAGAGATTAATTGCTAAAAAGTCATATATCCACATTTTTCAAAAAAGTCCCCTTTTTCTAGACTTTTGCAGACCTTTCATAAAAAAGATTGTAACGGTAACATTGGTTACAATTATCACATTTCATTCACGAAAACGTTATTTTATTTTCAATTTTTGAAATATTGATTTTAAATTCATACTGTTTTCATTTTATTTTGTACTCCGTTTGAATATTTTGCTCCAAATATAATAAAACCTTTTACAATAATACAACTCCGTATATCTCCGTATTCATATTCATAGGAACGTCAAGGAGAGAATGCAGAAGAGAAAATGAAAAGACACAAGCGATTAATCCATATTATATACAACAACTGTATTTCACCGTGTTATGAACAACGCTGTATGTATACTATTAATAAAGAAGTATACAATACTGGTATATAATGCAAGCCACAGTAGCCTATTACAGACGCCACAATTTATCTCCTGCAAATATATGATATGTCAAAAACAGTACAATATGAATAACGACTATTGTCTACTCCAACCCCCCTGGATTGTTAAAGCGACCTATATTTTCTCCCGCTTTCCTGTAGAGCTAGAAAATGCAACACTAAAGTGGATTGGTTGCAGGAGATCCACAGTATAACTGCAAACTTATACATATGTTTGATTGTGAGGAATCATTGATTACTATAAAGAAACCCACTGATTACTTATTATCAATCAAGTTGGTAACGGAACTGTTAACATAATTGGAGGGGTGGGGGTTGGGGGG
>JAUZND010023407.1:0-24783 GCA_034780555.1 Coelogynopora nodosa | reverse complement strand
TACCTAAATAAATATAAATAAATAAACGCCTTACCTCTAATACCCGCCTTACCTCTAATAAACGCCTCCCTAATAATTTATAAACGTTAATAGACGCTCCGGCGTTTAATAGAAGAAATACGGTAGATGAAAATTTTGTTTCATTTAAGGAAAACATTAAATGAATCTTTTTGTATGTTCATTAAATATGTAATAAAAGAAATAGAACAATAACTTTTATTCTTTTGTAACATCTCCGTTATACCATATAGACATCTAGAATATATGCATGACAATTTAAAACATTATATTTATACTATAGTCATAAACTAGCTTTATTATTATTATTACTCTGTCCCTTTGCTATATAATATATTTTTGTACTGAAACATCCATGATGGGTACATTATTGTGATGTCGTTGGTTTTATTCTGTCATGTCACGTTTAATGTATTCTGCTTTGTATAGAATTCACGAGTCAAAGATTAAAACAATAAATTACTACTTTTCAATCGTTCAAAAATTGTTTAACATGCGATTAGTAGACAGACCTAATCGAGATATTAATTCAACTTAAAATTATAAGAAGGGAATTCTATACATTAAACGTGACATGACAGAATAAAACCAACAACATAATAATAATGTACCCATCACGGATGTTTCAGTACAAAAATATATTATATAGCAAAGGGACAGAGTAATAATAATAATAAAACTAGTTTATGACTATAGTATAAATATAATGTTTTAAATGTCAGATGGTTAAATTAAAATAAATTTGATATCGTAAATATATAATATTATTATTTATTCAGATTAAATTACCTAAACTTAATTTGTCTGTTATTTCACATGGCTTAATAGTTTTTAAAAACATTATTCATATTGCTTTTAAGTAAAATATCTAGGAGAATATTTTACTGTTTTGTGCAATTATTAATTTTATAATTTTTGCAATTGTCGTTATCATTGTAGTTATTACAATTTTCATTCAATTATTTCAATTATTTATTAGCTTTATTTAAGATTTATTATGCTTCATTCTTTGTTATATTAATTTAATTGTTTACATTTTTAGCATATTATTATTTCTTTTAACATTTTTATATTTCTTTTATAAAATTTGTGTTATAAAATTCGCTAGCTCATTTTGTGCGCTTATAATATATTTGTGGAACACTCGAAAG
Organism: Coelogynopora nodosa; assembly: GCA_034780555.1. Classification (NCBI taxonomy): domain Eukaryota; kingdom Metazoa; phylum Platyhelminthes; order Proseriata; family Coelogynoporidae; genus Coelogynopora; species Coelogynopora nodosa. Next base: position 23,614 of record JAUZND010023407.1, on the reverse strand, counting down.
TTAACTTAATATTATAAGTTCGATTTGAGAACAGTTCTAATAAAAACATAGATTTTAAACTTAATTTAGAAAGCATAGTTTGAGAGAGAGAAAGGAGAAACGTTCTACAACTTAACTTGAATCTACACCGGGTCAAATCCAGGTGAATTAACTGCAAAGCTTTGCGTTGTGTAGTTGTGAAAAGAACAAGACACTGTAACATGTCCCTGACGCCAGAGATAAATAAACAACAATGTTTGCGGCAAATCGGAGTTAGTCCACCGTGATAAATGACCTGGAAACCAATCGACCGGATAGTTGAATGTCTACAAGCTGAGGATACTCTTTCGTATGCTATTTATACTCTTTCGTTCGCTATGCCAAATTCCCTAATATTTAATAATATCCTTTCAGCCTCTCTCTCTCTCTCTTCCCGCGGCCTTGGTCGTGCGCATTCAATTTCTCCCTCTCGCTGTTCGCCGTAGTGTTTTGTCCCTTAGATATTGATTGTGTTAGAAAACAAAATGACAGACGGACACAGACGATTTTATATCTTGAAACGTGAAGTATAGTGTGTTTTGGAGTGAAAGGCAATCCTTTTTGGTGAAGGTTACGTAAATTTAAAATTCGGGAATATGATAAATTTATTTTAAATAATTTTAGTAAAAATGCACCTCCTGCTCATAGTGCACCGATAAGGCAGAATGGTTAGGCACGACTTTATTAGGTGAATTTTAACTTTTTACCTTTATTTGTCTGACGTTTTCCCTTTCATAGGTCTGTTTGTTTGGTGTCAGTAAGTGCTGTAAGTAATTTAATATTTAGTGGTGAGAGAATAATTCACCGATATATAATTAATTTCTGCCAGAAAAAACTAGTTGTGGTGTATTTTAGTTTAAACTATAATTAAGTAATTTATGAAATGTATATTATTAATAGTAACGCACGAAATAAAGTAACCGGACGTAATAACTAAAAAAAATTAAATTAGAAAATATTGTTTAATATATATTATATGTATGTATTGTTTATTCTAAATAAACTATTGCTATAAATTAGTAGCCTCGACATACCTAATTATTATTTTTCAACTAAAATATATCCATTCTATTTTTTTACTCTGAAAATAGATACCACCCCTGTGTTTAACACATTAGCGGAAATGTATTTTGATAATTAGTTGTAAAGTATTGTATTCTACATGCCTTTTTAAACAAAAAATATAAAATTAATGTTTACTGTTTTTTATATCTATTATTTTGCGCTGAAAATACCTACCGCCTCTGTCTTTCAAATATTAGCTAAAATGTCTTTTTATAATTAATTAGCCTGTCAATTAGTGAGCATTTTAACTGGATGTTCCTTCACATTGAAAATAAAATACATTTTCAGACTATGCATGTATGAATACAATATTTCAGAAGATTTAAATCATAGGAGTACATAGATAATATTTTCAGAGGTATTACACCTTATGAAGTAATTTTTATGGTAGCACTTTTGTTTCAAAATTTATCAATACTTTGTAAGTAAATGTTTTATTATTTTTCCTAAAATGTTAAGGAAATTGTATTATATAATTAAGTAACATGCACAAATTAAACGTTATTTTATTAATTAACTCTAATGATAGAGTTACACTTAACCAATAAACATTAGTCTAGATTAGCTGAAAGTGGTCTATAATGTGATTAGTGTTTCGAGATGCGATTCTAAGGAATGATGTCTGTAATTCTATTAGTAAACATTCCATTTTCTAAGAAACCAAATTCGGTTAAATACTGTCTTGTTGTCGTTATAGTTATAATGATGTACAATATAGAAAGCGGTAGCATATTATAGACAGTAGCAAACTCTAATCAATATTGTTTGAATTACCCGCCAAGCTATCTTTATCTATAGACTTTAATGTGTATCTCACTCACTCGAAAGGTTGACATAACATGGCTAACTGGTTATATAGTGGTCACGTCTTTAGTTAACTATAATTTGCAATATGATATAGTACAAGTTTAGCGTGTGCGTTATACTGTACTATTACATGACATTGTTTACTTTGGTGGTTATCAGTGTGTCCAATAACAATGGTTGGATCTCTTTTTTTGGTGTATATAGATGTTCAATGCTACACGTATCTACTACAATAAATTACGTGAAAGTCTACGCCATACATCATATAAAACAAGTATCTTTAGAATAATTGGACCATATATAATGCGGACGCTTATAGACACCAAACACAAGTAACAAACGATTATGTTAGTTATTTGCATTGGATCGAGAATCGTGTCTATCCTACTTCATTATTGATTACTTTTACTAATGCTTGCTTAGCATGACTGTTGTCCTGTAGGATCCTACCCATTTGTAAACATCACATTTTTTCTGACATAAATAATTACATGTTGCAGAATTATGTATGGGAAAGAAACATTCCATTCGGTGTTTCCCCCCGCACAATTCAAATGTCATTCTTTTTTTTTACTTCTGGCTTCCTCGCTACTTTTCAGTGGTTTCCGAGCTATTATGCTTTTTGTCAGGAAAAAATATTTTAAAAAGTATCATGTGATGGTCGGTTTTATTCCCGGGAATATTCTTTTACTCATTAATTAAGTCTATTCCTTTTAATTCAATTTGCAAAGTTTTATCATTTAATTTATTATTTCTAACGATGACTTACTTAGAAAATTATTTATAATTAATGTATGCAAATATACCAGCTAGTATGTTATTTTAAATAGTTTTCCTCGACTCCTTTGTTGTTACATATTGCAAGTTATTGGATAATATGTTCTATTATATGAAGGCGAATATTATTTATTATTGTGCATGCCGTTATTAAAGATCAAAATATATTTTCAGAAATCCTGATTATAGTGGAAGAGAAAGAAAAAGAATATATTATAACATTAAAGTTTCGCCTTTACGACTTCATCAGTGCAGTCTGCCGGCAGAATGAGATGTCCAAATTATTGTCAATTATATTTATCTAAGTACCTTACTACCAACTTTAGTCTGCCTACAGTAATGAAGCCACAACATCGAAATGTATATATTAAATAATCATAACGAAGTTTTGTTTTCTTTTTATTTCATGATATTATTAGTTTGTCGTAGTCCGTGATTTCACATTGACTTTAATATATATACATATCACTTCGTTCGTTATTACACTCTGAATATTTAACTACACATTTTAATTGTCAAATAATTATCTTCTGAAATCGTTTGCTGATCACGGATTGAAGGTCATTGAACAAAATAAAAGTGTAATAATCTCATGTTATAGTGACCTAGTAACATCACTATAGCAGAAACTGTGTATTCTATTAAATTATTAATTTGACCTCATTAGATAAGTGATTTGTTTTATTGTTTGATATATTAAACGATATATAGAATATATTGTTAAACTGCTTAATATATGGTCATACAACAAAACATCACGTGCAAGGTCAAGTTATTAAGTCAATTGTTTTATGTTTTCTTTACATTTGTTTTCGACTTACTGATTGAGACTATTCTGATTGAAATTCTCTAAAATGTTATTGCCTACCAAAACGTGTTTGGGTAAAACGTGATTTTATTTAATGTTTATTATGATAAAAAAAAATTTTAAATTCTGTGAAGTAAAAAATCAAAACATATAGAAACATAATTTTTTGGTCTTTTATTAATGGAATACTTTATAAAAAATATTCGACTTTTAAAGTAGAACTTTTATATTGAACTTGAATTCCTATCTAATTAAGTGACTTCGATTCTAATGTATTTATTTGTTTCTGAACAAGCCTTCCCATGTTAATATTTAATTAGTCTTTTCTTCCCATCTGTCCAGGAAACCGGGTCTAAATTGGTGAAGAAGCTTCAGCAAGCCTCAATGCTGCACAGTGGAAGTTTGGTCAGTAACACTCGTTACCAGAAGTCCGGCAAGGAGGCTTACGATTTGACTTTTCTGCCCACAATCGCACAGCATGGACACCTACATGAGTATCCCATCAATACATTTGAGGTTGGTTATTCTGATATAATTATATTATATGTACATATTGTAATACGTTCTATTTTAATATATATATTATAATGTTATAAAGCATTTATACAGATTCTTGCGATCAAAATTTAGTTTCTATAAACTTTTATTCCATTATAATTTTTAAAATGTCAATGTTTATTTAATTAATTCATTATTTTGTTAGTAGATCAGTACTATAGTACATTAGGATAAAAGGCCATTCATAGTGCTACTACAAACTGTTTCTTGATAAAAATGAATTGTATGAGTTGTGTATTTACCGCCCTGTTTGGTAGTAATGAATCATAGTTATGAAATATAATAATATATTGCATAAAATTTTAACATACGTTTGTCTATCATTTGTTATTGCAATTGCTCGCATGAAATTGAATATTTCACTGATTCAAATAGAAAAAAATGACGCAGTATGATTATGATTCACCACTGTCTGTGAAATTCTTATTCTGTACCAGTCAATAGAATCTACTCATATAATACCAGACAAACATTAACTCCTAATCAACATAAACATAATTGACAATCGCCGTAGGTCAACTTTATTGATTTTCTTTTCATTTTTATAATCTGATAGAATGTTATGATTCTTTGATTCACCAACCAATGTATTAACATGGCGCATGATAATAATGAAGCACACAGAAGGGCTAATTTTGTTTAATGGCATGTTGTGACTGATCTGATAGTGCAGTTATGAACTCCTTGATGATACATTTGCTAGTTAAATTGTTTCAACATCTCGACAATATGTTGTCCCTGTATCATATTATAGAGATTTATAATGAGGATGATTCGAAATTATTCGCAGTATGGCAACAGCCTAACAACTATAACCCAATGTTTGTTGAAATATAAATTTTAATAGATTAACATAGGCATCCTAGGGGGATTTATCGGGTGCGAACACCCCCTCCCCCCTAAGACAGACTGTAATGATACATATTTTAGTAATATTTTTTGTGTTAAAATTATTTAAAAAATCAACCAACTTAATACTTTTACCCCTCAAGAAAAACGACCCCATTGAAAAATTCTGTAGACGCGCATACTTTAAATTTTAGAATAAAAATTTCATTTGTATTTTAGAAATTATTCCTATATATATATTTTTAATCGCAACTAAAATTTAAAAATGTGAGGCGCAATGCAGTAGAATTAGTAGTATCAAATATAACTCCAATAGTAATATCAATATTAACATAAATGAAATACTTTGATTCATTTTTTATTAATGTAACAAATTTGTACGAAAGTTTAATTCGTTTCAAGACATATCAATTCAATATGCGAGGTCAATTGAAACTTCCAAGGATTTCTGATGAGATCTGACAAGGCGTTAATTTTTTCAATATAAATATTTATTTCTGGTTTTAAAATGAGTGAAATGTTGTTTACCTATAAAGTTAATTGAAGTAATATTATTTATTTATTATGCATACTAACAGTGTTTATTATCGACAAATATATATATTTATTCTTTATAAAAGACATATTCGAAAGTTTCATATAAAAAATTAATTGTTGCTATTTAAATGTCAGAGTTGTTTTTTCAAAGGCTTCTCTTTTAAAATGTGTACTAATTTAGTTTTTAATTTCGTGTTTAATTTTTTAGAATGTCTGGTTATTGTCAAACTCTAAATTAATAGTTATACATTTTTTATTTACAATATTATTACAATACAATGTTATTGTATTAAGTTTATTAATTTCTTATTTTTTCTTTTTAAATGTCTATTTATAAATTTGTGAGTATTTATTAGCACAAACGATTCAACCCACAGTCTATGGTAGTATGCACAGTTTTTTGTGAAATTCTTTATTGACTAATAAAAATTCAACGCAATATCTATTTATAGTTTTATATATTGTATATCGATGTTTAATGATTTAGAAAAAAGTTTGCAATATTTATTGACAATAAACTGTAATTATTAGTTAAAAATGTAATGATACATTCATAGAATTTTCTATATGAATGAAAAATTAAATATTTTAGAACTATATTTCTGACTATATGACTGCTAATATATAAATTTGCTAGTTAACACACCCGACGGAGTTTTCTGATGAAAGAGAAGAAGAATGTGAGTGAAAAAGCTTTATTGGGTGTAATGTTGTTAACGACACTATGTTTCGCCTTGAGCTTTATCAAGTGTGTAATAGTAGAACAACAAGATTGTACATAAATGGATTCAGTCACAAAAGCATTTTCACGCACATTCTTCTTCTGATTTATTTTTAAAATGGGTACAGCCAAAACACTAAATATGTTTTAATCTATATCAGTTTAAATTATTTTATCTATTAACCTTACAAAGTTCTAAATTAATATGTAAATTTTATTTTTATATAGAGGTTATTCTGTAGGGATGCCTTAAGTTATGTGGACGACTTTAAAATTATAATTTCTAAAAATAGTTAGAAAGCTATATATTGTATATACTAACTGTTGTATAACATTGATTTTCTTTCTTTCAACTTTTAGAAAATTGTTTCACTGTAATGTAAGCTTTCTGTTAAACATTATTTAGTACACTACAAGCAATTCGGGATTTTGTTCTTCAGTGCGCTCTATTTATGACTTGATATAATGTTTCTTCTAAAACGTTTTATTATCAAAAATGATCGAATAAACAAGCAATGGGATCTCAGCTCTATTAGTGCTAGTTTTTAAAGTGATTTTAAAATCCATTAAGAAAAGTTGAAAGAGATTTATTTCGCAAAAGAATAATTGCCTGAATTTCGGAAATCTATCAACTTACTGTTAAAAGTATTTTCGTCTACCTTAAATTTAGGTTCTTCATTTTCATGTCGTGCCTCTCTATTTGCTTTTTATTTTATGTGTAAATTTATTTCTTATTATTACATTTTTTGGCTTTTAGGTTTGAACAGAATAATAATTGTCTTGATGATTGCAAAATACAGATGTCCAAATGTTCTATTCTATAAACATAACAGGCAGATGCAATACGATTGACCTATATAAATATTGTGACTTTTTTTCAGGAAATGGTTCGCGTGTTTTTTGTTATTTTCATCGCTAGCTTCACTTTTATCATTCATTATAATGTATTAATCATCCTCTATCTAAACAAAAAAAATTTAAGTAACAATTTAAGTTAAATATAATGAAAATGTAAGTGAAAATTCCTTTGTTTATGTCGCATTAGGAATCAATTTACTGTTACCTATATACATAATAATCATTTATGATTATGTTTAGAAGTCAACTATTAATTTATCAGAAATTAAAGAGTTTTTGGTTATTATACTTTCATTCTATAGTTTTATCTTTATAAACCGTTAATTTATCTAGTTGTTGTTAATGGCTTGCTAGGCCAATCTTTTCGTGTCTATAACCCATTAATTTTTTGGTATAACCTGTCGATTTTGCGCATTTGCTTTCCCTTATTATAAGTTCATCTACCTACTCACTCTTTCCTCTTTCCTTCCATTCATTTCCCAATTTTTTTGTTGCCCTTTATCCTCTTCTCTCCTCTCATCCTATCCTCTTACACTTACTATTTCTTTCTCATCCTTTATCCTCTTCTCTCCTCTCATCCTATCCTCTTACACTTACTATTTCTTTTTCATCCTTTCTCCTCTTCTTCTCATCCTCTTCTCTCTACTTTCATCCTTTCTTATCTCAATCTCCCATCCTCTCACTGTCACTCTCTATTCCCTTCTTCATTCGTTTTCTTCTCCATACTTCTATCATCTATCTTCTCTCACCTTCCCACAGGAGTCCTCAGAAGAGAACTCCCACTCAAACGACAGCGGTGGTGGTGCAGGTGAAATCGCTCCCCTCCCGGGAAGCAGCAGCAAACTGCGCCACTCCCACCATGGTGGTGACCAGCAGCACAAGTCAGCTCGGGAGAGGAGTATATCCCTGCGTGAGAAGAAGCGCGCCTCCTCCGGCGGTAACACTGGTGGCGGCGGTGGAGGTGTGGGGGTTCATGGCACCCCCACTGCGGGTAGTGTCAGCACAGGGTTGGGCGGGTCGAGTAAGGCGGGGCCAAACCCGGCCGCGGAGAATCGGATCAGTATGAATGAATTGGTGGTGAGTGTTCGGGCAGCGGGTGTTTTACTTACAATTTTATATTATTATGAAATAACGTGGCAATCTTTTCATTGCATCCTTGAAAATGTGAAGTGGAATTAAATGTGCAATTGTGGAAAGTGATAATTTTCATTATCTAATCTTCTATATTATATAGTTTCGTCGTTGTTACTCACATATTAACCTCGTAACAAAGTATTGACACTTCACTCCTAATTAAGAATTACTTACTATCAAGAGTGTCATCGTAAATTTGTACTAACTCGTATGTAGAGGTATAACGGTAAAATTCGTAATCACATACTCATTCATTCCGTTGTCTGATTGATATAATTAAATATGTTAATTTAAACTGTAGAGATAATTACTTGTGGTGTATACAAAAGTCATAAACTATTGACACCATTACCCAACAATATCTGTTTAAAGTTTTACTAAAGCGATTACCTAGTCCAACCTGAAAACGATTCCCTTTTCTGTATAAATTTGCGTCTGTTGCGGTCATATCTGTAACATATCTTTCAAGTTCATTGAACGTTTACAGTGACGACAGTGACTAGAATTAGCCGTAGTAATATATTATATCGTTTATGCTTCTTATAACGAGTAAAGGTACTGTTTATTGTGCAAAGAAGGTGGTGATTTAAATGACTGCAATTGAAACAAAATAAAGTCTTTACAATGCAGAGGCGCGTCGACAGAGTTGGAAAGTCGGGGAGGGGAGCATGCCTCTTCAACGCTATTGTTGTGGAGCCATTACCATTTTTAGCCCCCCACCCCCTTTTTAAAAGTCGAATAGATAATTAAATCATAATTTAAGTCCTTCCAAAAAATTTTCAATTTTAAATTAATTTTTTATTTGTCCTGACATTTAAAATAGACAGAAATTGAAATTATAATGCACAATATTAAATAAAACAACCAGTAACATTAAATCTTATGAAATTGTCTTCATAATCATTATTATTCATCAATCACGAATAGGTACATAATTTACAGCTTTCTTATTCAGAGCACAGCATAACTAATATTTGTTATTCTTTTTATAATCCCAATACAAAATCATTTTCCATTAGATTTGTGTTCATCCCGAAAATTATCTGAATTTCACAGACTAGATTGCTATTTAAAAATAATCGTAATACTATCGAACTTTATATTTTCAACTGGCTTACTTTGTATTTAAATTATTTTTTGTAGTATAGTCAATATCAATTGCTTTTGAAGATCGTTTAGTTTACCTACCTTAATAATAAGGTTTTAAGAAGATAATAGTCTTCGTATGAAATAATCTCTTTCATGAATCGAATATCTTCTAATATTTTAGGAAACCAGTCTATCCACGCGAATTAAACAAAAATACTAACCTGTTTTGTTTTCATGGTTATTATTTTGTTTCATAAATCCAGCTAAGTTGAATTACTGTTTTAATAGCTGAATTTGAGATCATGTCGGACAGTCTACAGGCTTTGATAACAATACACAGTAAAAAGCAACCGTAAAATGAATGGTAGTAAGCCAGCGTTGTTATATAAAAATTGAAATATTTTTTATGAATTAAAATGATAAAGCATTTTGGTCATTATTTTATTCCTTTTATTAAAATTAAACATTGATTTAATCAATTATCTTTATTAATAATCGTTCTGAATTAAAAAAAATTATATCAAACATTTGCTCCTGTTAGTTTTATTTTGAAGAAATTTTATTAATATCGTTTTCTCTAACTCTGCGATCACCGATTTCATTCTACCATTATTTTAATTCGATACTTTGTTTCATGTTGGAATGGAAGTGATCGTATTGCTAATACGACTTCTAATATTATAAGTTCAATACTCAATATCCGAACTATAATATTTGTACTATAATATATATATACGAATAGCATTCGCAGTTTTGTCGAGATTTTTTGTCTACTGAAACGGGAAAATAGTATTCTTTTTCAGCTCAGAACATTTAGAAACGTCTGCAATCGTCAGAAGAGAAAGAATAAATATTTATTGCAGTTAACGGCTAAAATATTCTGTAAACTGATACATCTTCAAGTTGTAATAATCGGATGTTTTTTTTTACCAAAGTAGGAATCTCTCCACATAGCAATTTTGACGTATTGTCTTTTGAAACAGCAGAGTAATGAACCTTCGCAGGAAATTTAGAAATTCCGGAACTTCTAGTTTTTTATCCTTTGAGATTGACGTTTATAGTTGTAACGTGTTGTATACGTTGTTTGGAATTTTGTTGTCATATAAGATACACACATGTCTGTCTTTAAATTTTTCTTATATTAAATACATTGTCGCTGTCTCGACTTCGAATAGTTTTTTCCTCTCCTGTATTATTTAGTAGTTATATTTTGAGATGTAGGCATATTTTAATTATTGAATAGAAAAGGGAAATATTGTAACGTAAAGTCAATCGAATACTGTTTATGGCTTTGTTTGTTTGAAGAGTAGAAATTAAAAAATATTCAATTTATTTGAATTTGGTTATTATAATGTAATTTTAATTTTTAAATTTCCAGTGCAGTTGTTTCTTTAATTGAAAATATGAAAATATCTAGTTTTGACTTTATAATAAGCTTAATTTTAATTTCTATTACTTATACGAGAATTATGTTATAAGTTATACTTTTTATCTTCATTAATTTATTACAATTTTTTTTTACTAAGTTATTTTGTTTTCGATTCATTATAATATGTATAACGGAATAATATGATCTATATTTTATTTGTATTTCAAATGACATAACGTGCTAGCGGTATTGTATATTTGGTCTCTGTTAAATTTTTGATTTTATCATTAACTTTAACTAAACAATGTTTTATAAGAGGCTGTTATAGAAAAAGTTAAAATAATGTTTAATAAATCGTTTTCTCCTCTGAAGATAATTTTCGATAAATATTAACTTTTATAGTTCATATAATGTATACAGAGCAATGTATAAAAATATTTTTCATTCAGATATTTTTTTACGGTCTTTTAGTCCTTTGCATAAAGTTAAACTTATGATTTCGCAAAGCATTTCTGGTTCATTTGTGTTTACAATATGCCTTCGAAAGTCTTCAACAGACTGGACTACTTCCTTATCAGTAACATTGTTTCCAGTGCAATTTTATCACTTTCAGCAAATTCCCGAGGTATGTATGCCTCGACACTGCAGTTGCACTTTCCACGAACCCTTAACTCAACCCACATAGCAGACAGTATAGCGTTATAGTGAGATCGATTGTATAGTTTTTGATCAACATATACGTCTGAAGAGCCCTTGAGCTGTCGTGTTGTTATGTTCTTTAGTATGTCACTTATAATGATATTTGTTGGCCGAGGTTAGCCCACTAGTTAGACATTGTTTGCGTGACCAGCGCAGCGTGTTCTCTGGAAATCATCCCCAAACCTGTGTTCACGGGTTTGTTCAACTGCTGATCTCAATCAACACTGTGCTTTGTTTTTACTTTTAATTTTCAAGTCATTTTATTCAAGAGGGTTTGTGCTGTAACTATAGTTTTTTCATCAATAAATTTGGGTATGCCTATTAATAATTAGATGATACGATGAATTTTATGATAAAGTTAAACTGTGTATAATCTTGATTTGGGGTAGTTTTTCTAATTTTCTTATAAGTTTTGCATTTATTATAGTAATTATTTAAAAGAATACGCTACAAGCTAGGTTTAAAATTAACAAGGTTTTAAATTGTGAGTTGCCGAATCAATCTGTTCGCAAAGCGCAGTTATTTTATTTTGGTCTATTAATTTGAGTTAATCCGAATTTGAATTATGTAAATAACATAAAAAGGTGCATCGGTCTAACTAGAATTATAACATAAAATCATTTTGGAATATTAAAAAATATATAATATAAATGTAGAACACTTGCAGTCTCATTGATTAAAATGATATCAGATGATGCAGTGATAGAAAATTAAATAGCCATGCAACCATTTTTTAACCAATTTTATTTTTTAAACTTTTTATTTTACTTTAATAATTATTGTTATTCTATTTCTTTTATTAATGAATTTGGTCATGAAAACGTATAATGCAGATGATTTATATTCTTATTTATATTATAAATACAATCTATTAATATTGATTAATTTAGTTTATGATGAACTCTACAAAAAGATAAACTCGATATATTCAGCTGTATATCAATATGTAAACTATTGTATTAAACTCTATTAATTGGATTTATTATGTATTCTACATTATTTTGTGATAGTTCCATTACATTAATTACTTCCGCTTTGTTTTGTTGAACCCTAATGGTCCTTTATACTCCAGTTAGTGCAGCCTAACGCGTCAATGGACATACCTCCTTATTGATTGTTTGCTTGAGAGTTGAGTTTTAATTTGATGTGTTTATGTCACGTGTCTTAATTTTTCATTAATAAATAAATAGGTAATAATCCTGTTGATCATCAAAATATGTATTTTTTCCACTTTTAAATTCTAGAAAATTGCCACTTACTGTCTTTTTATTTATTTTTATACGTGTGGTTCATACTTTTTATATAAATTTCAAATAACGTATTCATACGATATAATAATAACTCGTATAATATATAATTAATAATAATTATCCCAAACTGAAGCATATTATATTTTGCAGTATATAATCACATTATATTCCCTTCTTTTCAAATTTCAGGAGCTTTATTTTAATATAATTTTATGATACGGCGCTAGATTTGTATATTTGTCTGTCATTCATTATTTAAATTGATTCTAATAGGCTACGTAATTAATATATATTTTTATATATATGTTCAACAATGAAGCAGTTATCTTTATTGTTATAGTGAGACTACAATTTGAAAATACATTTATTAGGCTATATTTTATTGCGTGTAAATATATTTCAAATCTCACACTATTCAACTATATTCAACTTAATGTTATAATATATTATAATATAGGCCAAAAGCTTTCAGTTAGCGTTGCCATCTAATCATGCAATGAGCGTCAGCGATTCTCATAGAGTGTGATGAATTCTCCAGAGTAAAATATAGATTGTTAGAAGATTTACCCGTCTTATGTATAGTAATTAGTTATGGACTATTGGGACCTAGTAAGTAACAGTTAACATTTTTTGTGATGCTTAGAATGATCTGAATGTGACTAAAATCAATTTATACATATACAGCCCGATCTTGAATATGCTACTGAACGTCTCGCGAGAATTGTGTCGAAATTTTCTTTTGGAATTAATAATTTCTATAATAGTTATCAAATTGTGTGTGATATTTCAGACTAATGTTAAAACATCTCACAGAGTTTTGATAATTATTTGCTGTGTGATTTCTGCTGCAGTTTGATAAATTCTGCTTCTCTTGTGGTTGTAGCTCAGTCGTAATAGTTTTTTGTTGTGTTGTCTGAAAGAAGACTTGAGAGTCACGACTGGATAAACTAATATATCCCTACTACGGGTTGTAATAGAAAGCATTGCCGGAAGATTCCGGCAAAAAACCAAGTTTTTGTAGGCGTCCAAACTTTGTTAGATCGGACTTTTGAGGATAATTTAATTTGGCACGTCGTGAGGAAATAATATGTCCAGTTTTATTCCCCTGGTTTCAAATATTAGTTGTTTACTAAATGACTTCGTGCTTAAAATAGTATTGTAGACACTTAACTAATTTCAAGCGATAATTGCGATGCTAAAATGTCATGTCTAACCCATTACCATCAATGCCGCATGTCAAAATTATTTCAGTTAATTTATTTATTCAATATTGTATCTTATCAGAATGTGTATCTATCTTGAGTTCTACCAATTGGCATGTATTATACCTACATGTACCTACCATTGTTACTCTCAACACTTCATCTTTCTTTCTCTCTCATTCTCTCACTGTATGTGTGTTCGTATCGCACCTTCCCCCATCCTCTCATCTGTCCCGATTATGTTTCCCCGCATGTTTTCAGTCTCCCATACGTCGGCGTCGGTCTTCGAGCATCCCTGATGCCCGAAATGTTTTGACCGAGGCTGCAAGTCCTGTTCGTCTTTTGCACTACAACCCACTACCGAGCATGGAGGTATCTCAGTTCCTTCCTAACCATCTTCCCCTCCACACCCCCCTCCTCCCACCCTCCCTCCAGCTCCCTCTCGTCTTTGGCTATTTTGCTGTCTACATTTGACACAGTCACACATGCTTATTATTTTCTTTTGAATTTGCCTCCTTAGCGGAACATTATTTTGGCCAGGTCAAAATTGCTATTTGAAGAGAAAATAATGAGATTGACTGTTTTTAAAAACTAATTTCAACCCTTATTGTTTAATTCATAATATGTGTATGCTAATTTATCTGACTTTATCTAGTCGATCTACAAAGTAATTGCTGTAAATCTTCAGATTATACAATCTTTTTCAGTCATTTATAATAATCTCATCTTACTTTTTAAAACATTTTCTATTTTACTTCAACAAAAATTGTGAAAAAACTGTTCTAATTATATATCATTAATATATTTTAATTTTTAAATTGTTGTGAATTAAATAAATAGGGTTAAATTATAATCGTATTCCTGGGAAATTTGTATTGAAACCTCTATTCAGTTAATTTATATAATATATTTCAGTATCTTACCCATATTAGCTTATTGCAAATTATGATACTAAACATTCTAAGATTGTACGTCATCATTTATTGACACTATTGTTTATAAGTTTAATGCTAACTTCAATCAGAATCCATTAAATTAATCCGCTCACAGATATATGGAATAATTCTATTATAGAATTAAACACATTAATTTCGATAAGTGTCGTCATATTTATTAATTTTATATTAAAAAAAGTCTTTCTTTTAGCTTTAATATAAGGTTAATTTATAAATGATTACATCAACTGAGTACACAGGTTGAATAATTAATTTTAAAATTAAAGTATTTTCTACATTGATTTTAAAAAGAATATTTCGATTTAATAAATATTTACTTTTTTTTTAATGTAAAACAATACATTTAATACCTATTCTTAATAATATAATTTCAACTTTCCGGGAGTTATCGGATATGACTCATCTTACATGTTATAACATATTACTCAATCAAAAGCGATTATCTTCTTTGTTCCTTAAATCGAGATCCTTAAATTGTTGACTTAATCTGTATACCTTTTTGACCTGGCAAGACCCTTCTTCCGGAAACTTACTTTCCTTTTAGTTTGCTGCGTTAAATTTTCTTTGCTTCAGTAAGGCTTACTAATATATTAATATCATGCGTTCGCCGCTGATAAAGAGGCCTCCGCTCGTCTGCTTCTTTAATGCTCACATATAATTATACAGATGGTTAAGTTTTTGTCAAGTTTTCTCTGCTTTGTCTATTTAGCTTCTTGGTTCAGATCCAGAATTATAAATGTCATGACAAGGAACCACACAACTTTGGCCTGCTATATTCTCATTAGCTGTTTACTTGTTATGCTTGCTTATTATTTATTGTAAATTGCTTTGTTGGTTTATTGTAATTATAGATTTGTTATGTTTATAATATTGTCATTAATTTCTGACTTGCTTGTTCTTTCCAATATAACCCAGACAAAACCCCGCCTTATTGCCCTCAAACCTCTGCCACCATGTTTCCGCTTAAATAAGTTTTGGGTTTGTGGTGTGGTTTAAAATCGATCTTACAATTAATCTATTTTCTGTTGTTTGATTTTAATCATAATTTTTGTCCTTTAAGCTAAATTATAACGAATGTTCTCATTTGTATGTTTGTGCCAATCATTAAAAGAATACCATATTGAGATGTTATTTTTGTTAGAATTAATGTACTTATTTAAGGTACTGTTTCTGTTTTCATTTTTCAGGGATGCAGCTTTTTATATATTGCACAAATCGTATACTATAGTATGCCGCACAAATTATTTTGTGTCGACTTATTATCTGTTTCAAATTTATGGATAATTCATCAGACATATAATATAAATAGGTGAACAAAGTACACAATTTAGGGTCAGGATACATTCTCTTGTTCATTATACAATCTAAATGAGCATTATGAGCTCCTCTCAATTATTGCATTTTTTGGTGTACTAATGTGTTATTACAAAATATCTTATTAATGTTGTAGTTTATCTACAATATATATTTGTTCACGAGGAAATATGCAAACTATTACTATAATTTTTATGTGTGACAGCATTATTGATTTTTTATAGAATGAATATCAATAAAATTGATGACGTATTAAAATCGCTTTATGTCATTTCCTGTCAAAAATTTCTGAATCTATCCACATTATCAAAATAAATAATTTAGTCTAAGCAATAGTCTGTGTTTAGTGTTTTTGTCATTATTGAACGAAATCACAAAATAATATGCAAATAACTAGTATATATATATATATACAATATATATATTTAAAATTATTTAGCTATTAACTAACTACCTAAAAAATAACAAAAACGATGTTAACATCTAATTTCACAATTTATTAAAGTCTAAATAGGTCTAGTTGTTGATTAAACAAATTCTATTTTGTTATTCAAATTATAATTGATTAAAAAAATGATTATTCAATCACTTCACTAGGTGAGTAATAGCAGGGACATAATAGTTATTAATTATAATATATAATAGTAATAGCTGTTAACAGTATTTTATTCAACAATTAGTTATTATTTATTAATATTTGACATGTAAAACATTGTTACCCGCTAAACGTGTAACCTTCTGACTTTAATTAAACCGCCGAATTTAATTTTTTTCCCGGTAAATCTGACATTTCTGTGCGCAATATTTCTAAATGGGGAAAAATCTTAGAAAAACTTATTCGAAGCATCTTCGCAAACTTCACAAAAATGATCCGATAAATTCATTATTCTCCTATTCTCTACGCTCTTGTCCTTTCTACAGCCCCGCCGGGAAACACTGGAACTGGTATCCAAGCATATCGATTCAGAAGAAATCATTCCCAGCGTTATCTATCTGGTCAATGTGATCGAAAATGGTGGAAAGGTTTGTCACATTTGGTATTTACTTGATTGTACAGTTTATTACGCATTCTATTTTATGACGATTTTCTCTCTGAAACATTAGACGTTTGTATTTCACAAGAGTGTAATACTTTACAATGAAATCGGCATTTATTTGTGAATTTTAAGTTGACTTAATAGTTATTTTTCTACCTTTAAAAAAAATTCTATTTGTTTTATAGTCCATTGTAGATTGAAAGTGTTGTTTTTGTGTAAAAATGACGAAAATTTTACCATGCTAAACATCTGTTACTAAAGGACATACATTGAAATGTGCGCATTTATATTATTGATTATATTAAAATATATTAAACGTAATCTTTTATATTATCGCAGTGTTTTGGTGTTCACGTGTAAACTATTATTTTGTGTCTATATTATTAATAAGGTATGTCTGAATACAATAAATACGTGAACATAATTTATGACAGTTTTTTTTTTCACACAATGCATAATCTATAATATACATTTCTTTTTTATTTAAATTTCCTCAATTAATGATCAAAATATTCATTAATATTCATTATTAGACTACTGTACTAACGGTGTTTCATTCACAGATCTTGAGAATTAGACAATTTATAGCAAAGAAAGAATGGATGAAAGATGTATTAATTCGACTTACCATATCACTTAATAATTTATTCTATTACTTTACTGAATAAATATTATTCTATTTTGGTATAATACTTCACACGTCAAAAATAATTTTCATATTTTGTTTTGAAAGTAGTTTTTTTGTCTGATTTGTGGGTATTAATTCTTTTATGAGGATAATATATTACCACTATAATATAACATTGATACATTGAACATTACCACCTAATATTTATATTATTACATTTAAATTATTAACTATTTTAGCCTTCTTGTGTAGATAGTTACTATGAAGATTAAATTGTAAAAAAGGCGGTCTAGAATGTCAATATTTATAAGCGTATATGAAATTAGGTTTGCACTTAATATTCGGAAAATGTGAGAAATTAATTGTGGTGATAAATTTACTATAAACTCATTTACTTCATTGAATTCACATTTGAAGGTTATTGAGATCAAATATTTGGCTAGACATGAATAAAAAAAATCAGACAAAAAACTCTTTGATTTTTTCAACTTTTTGTTTTATTAGATGACTTATTATTTTCCTAATTACATGAAATATGAACGAAAGATGTGTTATTATTTTATTTTTAAGCTATATTTGTAACATAAGTTTATACATAAACGAGACATACAAACTATAAAATCTATTAGTCATTATGATTGTTAAACTCGCTGTTACTATTTCTTGTATTTTCTAAACTTTTTAAAACACCCATTTTTATGATTTCAACATATTATGTTATTTCCAAGTATCAAGATTAATTATTGTCTGTTAATCTGGTCACAAAGCTTTTTTAATATAATTTGAAACTCAATGAAATATTAAGGTTGATATTTGATGATTTTATATTGTGTTGCTTTTTCTAAAATGAAACGTTGCTTTTCTTGAAATGATTATTTTATATTTGTATTAACTTTTGCTTTCTGAAAATATAAAAGTTATTTATTTTAATTCTAAAGCATTTCTCAATGAGCACAGAAATTGTTTTAAAAGTGTATTACATTATTATCTATACCCTTTCAATATCGCAGTCAATAACGTATAAGAAAATCTGAAATTTCATGTTGAAATACAGACTTCAATAATGTTCAGAAATTTGCGTGTACGATATAATCAATTTCAGTTTGAATTACTTATGTATGACTATAATTTTGCATCACTCTTCATCACTCATCAACTATTAGATAAAATATAATTATGAATATTTGAGTTAGTTATGCACGCATCATATATGAACGCT
The DNA here is from genome assembly GCA_034780555.1 of Coelogynopora nodosa. Lineage (NCBI taxonomy): Eukaryota > Metazoa > Platyhelminthes > Proseriata > Coelogynoporidae > Coelogynopora > Coelogynopora nodosa. The sequence goes on along the minus strand of JAUZND010023407.1, from coordinate 4,719 downwards.
GCCAAACTATTTATTGAATTTCGTATCGCAATAAAGACCAATTGTATAATTTAGACTATTTTAGATCTAAAATGTCCCTTCTTACTATAACCTGTATTATACTATTGTAGTTACCTTATTTGACTCACTTCAAATGTTTTTCGAATTTTAAAACAAATATTCGTTACATTGAATCGCGTTTATTTTATTGATCCTTAAGTTGCCTGTTTTCTTTGGTTTATTTCACCCCTTAGAATGATTATTTATTTAACTCAACGAGATCGTTTCATACAAAGTGTGCTCGAAGAAAGAATGGCTTTTCCTCTAATAAACACGGAAGAAGAATCTATATAAATGTCAATATCTTCCTGAACTCGAGTTTGAATAAATAAACTTCTAGTATATTATGACTATAGCGACAAGAGTTTTTAACTAATGCGTTGAATATATTGATCTATTAGATTGGAAAACTTGAATCACTTTGAGAATTTTTTTTAATCATTTTTAATCGATGGGTTAATTATGTAGGCCATAGGCGATATACATCGACCACATTTCAAGGAATTAAGAATGGCACCATTAATTTCTTATTGCCCTTTGCTTTAATTTACTATTTTAAAGTGGTACATGTGAGATCTCAGACTTGATGTAATTTAAACTATTGCATTATTTCTACTCTAATTTGCTTTTTTTGTTGCTTTCTTAACCTCCTTTTAACATGTTTTGAACTCTTTATCTCTTTCAAACTAATTATATTATTAAGAAAAATCTTTCCCTTCTTTCACGATTTAGGAGTAGACACGTTATCACTTGCCATTCCTCCTTGCAGTTTGCTCTAGTATACAGTATTTGAAACCGTTAGTTATGGTTTGGTCAATTTAAATGAAATATGAGTTGTTAATAATGCGCTTGTAAATACTATGTATCTTAATATGTGTTTCTTCAGGCAATAAACTGAATCAGTTTGAGTAAGATTCACTACGAGTAATGACTTTTACTTAAATTAGGTTGAATAGTAAAATATTGAAAATGATTATTTTATTAATTAGTTGATTGTAGCTACAGATTAGAGGGTGTTTTTCTACACACTGACAAATTATATACGCTTCACTTGTTTTATTTATTATATCAGGCATTTAATTTATAAAATATATTATTTTTGTTCCTCATCTCGAAATTAGCAGTTTACTATTATTTGGTGTTACTACCTATAAATTATGTTGCTATGGAGATGAACGAAATCATAAAAGTAGTTGAAATATAATGCTGTGAAATAGATATCACATTCATTATATTATTTGATGTTATAAAGTGGTTAACAACTATTTTTTAATTAATTATTTAATTAATTTTTTTTATTAAGGTAAAATTATAAACTAAAAAGCTTGTGCAATTTTTTACTCAGTAGACTATTAAAAACTGATTAGTAAATTAGTAGGTCACTTTGGCCTATCTTTTTTACGTGTTGTCTTTTGATTGGATCTCTCAGATGGTCGCTGACTCATTGGCCAATTGTGACGCAAAAGTGATTACACTGGGCTCTTATACCGACACTCGCTACACGATTACTCATCTTGTCAATAAGGCGCAGAAACAGTAAGTCCCACATAGATTTTTTATTTAAATCTATCGATCATTAATAGTCATAATATTTTCTCCGCTTATCGTATTTTTCTAAAATTATTCGTTCTAGACATTCAGAACATTTTATTATTGGTTTAAAGCAGTTGGTATTTAAGTAAAAAGGGGACATTAAGCTTTTTCGGACACTAGAGCATAATCAAAATAGTGTTTATCGTAGTTGTAATGACTCGATTACTTCTGTTGAGCAAGGGTTAAAAGAGTGCTAACTTACATTGTTGAAATCATCCACGAAAACATTTTGTTCACCTTCATAAAAATCCAGTAAACTAATTTTCATTTTAATAGCAACGTAATTCAATTCAGCCGTCTTAATTGGTTTACAATTTTGTTGTGAATAATATTATACTTCAATCCAATTAACTTGTAACTCGCCGAATTACTTAACCGAAAATAATTCGTTTATTAACCTTGCTTAATTAATTATTTATGATAATGTTGTTTGTCATTATATTATATTAATCATCATATCATTTAAGAGATAGTTCCCTCTTAAATAATTTGTGTACACTGATAATACTGGTATAAAATATTTTCCATTAGTATCATTAGACATGTTAAGAAAGGGAAGCATATTTTTCTGTTTGTACTGTTTGGGCTATGTTGATTTAACCACTAAAATCTGTTCTATTTATCTGAAACTATCGTCGCTGCTTACGTAGGCTACCGTTTGAAAAATGATAGAAGAAAACAATTTTCCATGGAATCGAATAGGTGTAACACGGGATATCTGTTATAATTTACGATAATATACTCTCGTATAGCATTATTACATTACAGCCATTTTATGGTGTTATTAAAGCTATATTATGTCTTTTTGTGTGGTATATAAATATTGGATTTACGAGTTTTGTGCTTTCTGTAATGATATACTGTCATTTATATATGCCAGCTTGGCGTTTTTACGAAATTGTTTATTATTAGCGCTTTTTGTATCGAATTTAACTCTGTAAATATACCATACTTTGGTAAATGCGGTTAACAATAAATTAGTCACTGCTGTTATAAAATATATTATTATAATGAAACTATTATATTTTCAGGAAAATAGTAATATTATAATTTTACACATTACATAAATAATGTGTAATCTGATCTTCAAAAACCATAGATTGAACATTATTTGTTCAATACTATAATTTATTATAATGTTAACATGCATCTATCTATCTAATTTTGGAAGAGATTATCGACATTTATCTCATTAATGACATCAGGCTTCACTAATTTCTGACATGTTTTGTTTTTCTTGATCTGCATAATAGAATAATATATCAACATTTATATAACAGATATTCGCAGTGGCATAAGTAATCCTGGCATTTTGTTTCAATGCCTAGCTTATACTTACCATTCTCTCTCTATATATCACTACATGATTATAATTAGTAAACAAAAGGTAATCGTCTCCGGATATTGATCCAATCAGAATTTTCCATCCTCAATCCTCAATACCTCACAGACATGTTAAGACTAGAAGTGATTAATATTATTCTAGCTGGCTTGTTAATACTCTATTAAACTAAACTGATTAATTAATTTAGAAAATAGCCTTTTCTCATTTTTCGTCGTGTGTGTATGTGTTGTATGGAGATGGCTAAATGAATCCATCTCATTTGATTCAGCGCTTTCGACTTATTCGCGTTTAAGTTGCACTCAGTTCTATCCGATTAGTTTCCGTATAGCATGGTTTGCTCACCGGTCTCTTAAAAAGAGAGAAAAGAAGATAGACGCTTAAGGAGACCTATTAGGTTAAAAAATATTGCCTCAAATTATTCCTAAAAAAATAATTCTCATCCGAGTGCAGTTTGCTTGACTTCTGGCCAATTCATGCGCGTAGAATCATCAGATCTGTTGTCGAGTTAGTGAAGCTGACGTCTTGCATTACTTCTGCAAGTTGGGGCGAGTATAATATTATATTATGAGGTGGGAGAGGCGGCTCCCTCCATCTTCCCCTTGGGTAGTTGAGTCACGGTCGATTGCCCTCTAATTGCTCTCTCAATCCTTCGAATCGCTCTCAAAGTTAAGTAGAATTTTTTGACAAGCCGTCCGTGGGTTATCTAGTTATTTATAATATACGCTTATAAAGATTGTATTATTATTCGTAAAATAATCTCCAGTTAATCTGATCAGGAAATAGCGCCGATAAGATGTCTTAGAGAAAGTAATAGAATCCGATTATTTATCTATTTAGTGTATTATTTAATTTATATTTTGTGAATTACCTTTCTCAGTTTTATACTAACTGTTAATGTCGTCATTATAATTTAGAAATGGGTAATTATTTTAATCAAAAGACAAGAAAAAGAATTATTACTATTTAGAAAATTAAACATTGCTTAAGTCATGTATTTAAGGGTAGCATTGATTTGTATATATCTCTTTTTTATTCGCTGCCTGTTGTTCGTTGTCATTTGTCATCTATAACAATAAATTAGTTTATTGAAGTTATTAATTGACATTAACACCCAAAACACCCATACAGAGGTCCAGATGAAACGCCTTCTCAAATTCATAAAAACACATCCAGAGGCTTTAGGAATAATTATAGAGTTGAATCTGGGATTTGTTACTCTTTATAATCCATGAAGCCATAATAAACAATAATTACAGAGGTATTGTTATTTATAAATTTGCAACATGTTTCTCTGATTAAATTGGATATATTTTTGTATATTTTCGTAAATGCCCGAAGGCACTGACTGATCAGCGAAAAATGTCGCAATGTTTTTAATAAATGCCTTTGTTATTATTCGTTTTGGCTCTATGATTTATGGAAAAATATAATATGCCTTTAGATTGCTTAAGAGAAGATAGGAAAAACGCCCACATTAACTTTTACTTTAAAATAGTAAAATTGACCAGCTAATAGTAAAATACTAGAGCCGCTTTAGATGTTTTGAATGTTAGGCACTAGTAGTATGGAACATCTCTTTCTGCATCACCCCCCCCTCCCCCCCGTGACCTTGATGACTCATTTCTAAAAATAGATTATGAACACCCCCCCCACCGGAGCAAAATGATTTTGAATTTTCGCGCCAAAAAATTTCGAAAATTTTTCAGCCAATCAGAATCGAGTATTTGATTTTTGGTTGCTAT
>JAUZND010023396.1:0-24788 GCA_034780555.1 Coelogynopora nodosa | reverse complement strand
GGGGGAGGGAGGGAGATTAGGTGTTTATTGCACATGTCACGATTGTATTGGGACTTGTATGTCGGAGACAAAATATATTGTGCCCAGTAGTTAATATTTTTCATGAACAATTGAAGCCATCATATTTAAACCTTTTTTTCGTCGTGTAAGAATAATAAAAGTAACATGAAACATAATTATATGATGTCATCAATAAATAAATACAATAGTTTTTACTGTGTGATACTTATTTATTTTATATTATACATTCCATTTTCACATTATGCCAGTAATCTTTCCATGAAATTCAACGATTGTCCATAAACGACAAAATCACCGCAACGATAACATTTTATGAATTTCAAAGTAGATCAAGAACACAATATGAATTTAGCAGGAGACATGAGTACCGGGCAAAATAAAGGTTAAAATTAGCTGATAACAGTTGTCGATACAAAGACTAGTTATTGTATAGATAAATTATTTTTAAAAATCAGTTTCCACCTTATATAAATATTATATGATTGAATGGATTTCAATAAAATTAGGAATAAATAAATTTCAGGGTATTTTCAAATGTACGCGGAAAAATTGAAATACAAAAACAGATGCATTTATTAAAAAAAACGTATGCTTAAGTTTTTTTCTCATATATATAAAAATAATAAATGTAGACATATTATGCTTAAAAAATTAAATCTATCAAAACATTGAAATATTTTTTTTACTGTGAATCAAGCCTTATTCTCGCTCATACCTAGGTTCATCAAGACAAGGTATCATTCGCGCTTATTCGTCAATATTAAAATGGTGAACGGGTTTATACTTCGTTATACTTCATACCGCTTCATTATTGCGTAAAATGGCTAGATACAGTTATCGCTAATTTTTGTTCGTTAATTGTAAAGCAGAGAGTAAGTACCTGTACCTCATACACAACTGTTTTTAAAATCAAAAGTAAGGTACTGGTAGTATAACACTCATTAAGTACTGTATTTAGGATTCTGTTTAATCGTAATAAACGAAAGGATTAAACAATACTCAAGTAATAACTGAGTATGGTTTTTACTGTCAAGTTATGAAGAAGTGGGGGGAGTTGCAAATTTTATACAAAGTTAAAAGGATAGAGGACAATATATTAGGCAAATATCTAACAAAATATAATTAGAAAATACTAGAATAGACTTACAGTTTTTTGGTCAGTCAATTTAGATGAATCGGCCTGCAAAATCAAGTAAAATGGTGTGAGTTAAAATATGTGCACAACGTAATTAAAAGTAGTTCATTGATTGTATTGAGAAATAATAATAGAATCAAGTCCAAAGTATGGTACCTCAGTGGAGACTGGGAATAAGAATAGAATCCAGCCCAAAGTATGGTACCTCAGTGGATGACTGGGAATAATAATGGAATCAAGTCTAAAGTATGGTACCTCAGTGGATGACTGGGAATAATAATAATAAAACAGCAATCGATCATAGTCAACATTAATTAGTAGATATGAAAAAATAAATTTATTAGTTAGATTTATTTACATATTCTTTTAATCGGATATAAAAATATATAAACTTTATCAGATTAGTCAGCATTTTCAATATTTACATTAAAGGGAAAAGTTAATAAAATGTATAATAAACAATTAACGAAATTAACATAAAGATCGCTACTTGTGAATCAACCAACATCACATATGGATTTCCTTGTGACCGTTGTGGTCAACTAAAAGTGAGCAGTCGGGGTATAAATCCTAGATAACATATAAATAGACATAAAACTGGTAACTATAACTATACCAGTACACATACAACCAAATAATTATCATTCTGGTATCTCAAAGACCTCAGAGCTCGTTTCTTGGACTCCAAACCTTGGACTGACTCTAAGCTTCAGTGAAGACTCATTTACATAGCTTACGGTTCAACAGGGAACGAATAAACATTTTGAAAGTGATGTGGTAAATGATATTTCACCCCTTCAAAATGTAATACATGTATAAATACATTTGACAGATTCTGAACAAGAAATTGTGATTGAATCTGTCTGAAGTAGTACACAGGACAGTTTACCGCTAAAGAAGGAACCACCAGGCTTAACCTGACCATGAAACCATCAGATTGTGTTTTGAACGTTTTTATAGGGTCTAATTATCTAAATTCTTTATATTTTTATAGTGATATTTCTTACTATATAACATGTACCACAAAAAAGTGAGTTATAGAATAAATGTTATTGATTATATTTTAATAGTACGTGGGAATATTTGTGAAATAAAATGACGCCATGTTTGTCATTGCCTTCATTGATTATCATCGCTTTCATGACTCCTGAGATTTAAATAAGCAAGAAACTGTCACAGACTATCATAAGTTTTACGTAATTCAAATATGAATAAAAAATGTTTTGCAATAACATTTAAATAACAACAAAAAATAAGACCAAATTAAGAAACTCATTCAAAAAGATACAAAATTTACATATTAAATATTCATATTATATCAAATTAAAGACATTAAAATTAGGAAAAACATATTTTTAGTATTTCTTAACTCACATTAATCTGTTTCACGCCAGAATTCGAGTGCGAATTGTGATTAACAATGTTGCCAACCTAAAAATGAGAAAAAGATAATAACAACCACAATTCTAATAAAATTATAACAAACAACAAACAACTCAGAGGTATATATTAATATAATAATACATAGCAAGTTGAGAGAGATGAAAAAATCAACATACAAATTATAGTGCTCCATATTTCTCCATAAAATCAAATCGGTGTTTTGATAATGTAATACACATTTTACATCTTAAATCAAAATGGGTTTCAAAATTAACTTGCTTATACATCTCACTTCGCAGTTATTCACTGTATTGTGTAGATTATGGGTTCCCCCTAAAGTATTTCAACTGTTTGATTAGGAAATTTATTAAATAAATAAATCAATAAAAAATTCATTAGAAAATTAATTGCTACCGAATACATTATATAAAGTTGCTCAAAAATAAATATCATCCTAATTTTTAATTTCGAGATTATAGTTTATGTAACGTTTATGTAACAGTTCTGAAAATATGGTAATTAATTCAGGTGGAGAGGTTGGATACAGGTGGAAGGAAGACACTGCAAAGCATAACGTCGAAATTGCACAACATTAAAAACGCGTCATTTTAAATCTTGACAAACATTCATAGTATCGAATCAGCATAACAAAGAATCAAACTACCGGTCGAGCAATTTGACATTAAGGTGATAGTTTTCACATAATGCTGATTCTATTTTATGCGGTTCCGATTTATGCCTCCACCGAAAAAGGGTGAGAGAATAGAATAACTCCTACCTGCTCGACCTTGAAGACATTCTCATACTTGTCGCACTTCTTGTGCAGCATCACTTGAGTGGTCTTGTCCGGCGTGAAGCCGCCACTGCACTCGTCTCCGGGGATCTTGCGATAGCCGTGGGTCGTGATCTCCTCCTTGTTCCCATGGACACATACGTCCAGCTCGGCCACGTGACTATCACGCTGGCACGTGGTGGAGTTCTCGGGTCGGTGATAGCCATATTCACTGTCGTGAGGGAGGGGGGCACGGTTAGCAGTGCACATTAACACAACACAAAACAAAACTAATTGACCAACATCGAAAATAACGAACTTGCGCTAGTGTATATTTAATCGATATTTAACTGGCTAATTTAATCGATATATCATATATGACACAACCATTTTATCACCAAAATCCTTTCATAAATGATTAATATATATACTAAATACTATCAAGTTAGAGCGATCATCGAGTGTAAAATAATCGAATGGAATGAAAATTTGTATTGACAATTATTTTTAACAGTTTAATTTATTAAATCTGTTTTAGCTTCTTACTGTTTTTATAAAGAAGTAAAAATACAGAACAGAAAACTATTTTAAAGTAGTCATTTTTCGGAGAGAGTAGTTTATCAGAATAGCGACACTATATTATCCGACTTTAAATGAATGAGTATCTAATTAACTAATCAAAGTTCTTTATTCTGCTAATATTAGGCTCAATAATTGCGCAAATGTACTCGCGTATAGACCACACCCTTTCACCTAAAACTCTGACCTCAGAAGTGAGTGCTGCGTCAACAAGCATGCATATCATATTCGGTAAACAAATCAGAAATTAAATAGCAATATTCAGATAGCGTTAACTATAAGTAACAGACTAAAGTTATACAAGGTTATACACGTACCACTCAAAATCTTCCTTCGTACATTTGCAGATAGTCTTCGATTTTTTAACCTCATGAGAGAAACCATTTTGACACCTGAATCAGAAGTAAAACGAATCACAAGTTAAGAGAGAGAGAGAATTCTAGGTAAGCAGCCACAAATCTCAAGCTTACAGAGAATCCTTCTTGAGACGCATAAACTTTTCTCGAGCTCCAAGGAGGCAGCCGGAAACCCCTGTCGGATGGGACATCTCACTGTGCGCATACCATTCCTCATAGTCGCTCGATGCGCCTATTCAGAAAATCACAGGAGGGTGAAAAATAGCTTTTTGTGGTGTGACAAAATAATCAGCTTGTATATTATAGTGATCGAATAGTATGGTAATATCGGATAATATTAGCATTATATTAATCTCATTGTTGACCCCTAAAAATTATTGTTAAAAGTAACATATGCATATGATGATATAATATGTAAAAATATTATACTACAAGAATTCCATTATGCTAATCATATTTTAAAAATAATTAAAGTAAATTGAATACATTACAATTTGTAATAAATTATTTCACTTATTTTTAAAAGAAGTCACCTGGTTATTGCTCAATACACTTTACTTCTAACTTGTATATTTTATATAAATTTATGTTAATCAATTGCATGAACAACACTTCATAACAAACTGTAAACATGAAAGACGCTATAAACCTTTGATGTGAATGAAACCTGCAGTGCCGTGTATCTAAAATCATTAAGTACTAAAATTCAGGGGTCAACCAATTTGTTGAAGTATTCCTAAGGTTGTTTTTTATTATAACTAATAAATATTATTATAGAATTAATAAAACAAATAAACTTAATTAAAAAAACTTGTCCAATACTTGTTAGTCATCGTTTTTTATTCATAAAAAGAAGACTAATAATTTAGTTAGTATCGAAAATTAAATTCACATGAATTTCACTTGCATATTTATTTAGTACAAAATTCATAGTTTTTCTTTTGTTTACAGCTTTAATAATTTTAAATCAAAATTTATCAAATATAAGATTAAACAGTGATTGACTACTCACTGATTATAAGTAGTAATACAACCAATAAATCTTTTTTCTTTTTTCTTAATCTTAAATCAATAAATCGCCAACCAAGTATTAATGAAAATTATGCATACAAAATAACATGTATTATATTACAAAATATAACCCACGGAAATGTTACAGTACATACAATATATCAATCAATATGTTTTGTAAATATGTTTAATAAATCATAATAACTAATTAAATTTAATTAAAATTAATGTAAAATTCGTCGAAGCATAATTTTAGACCTCCTAGTATGACCACAACTGTTTTAGGTGTATTTTAGCCGTTATTTTTTCAAAATAAATGTTGCAAAATATAAACATAAATAGGAAACATTCAATATGGACTGTAATGATCATGATACATATTAGTTTTGTAATATTGCAAAAAACATATTTGCAAAAAATTTAGACTGCATATTGTATTGTAGATAGAAAGTGATAGTTTCATATTATCTTACCAATACAGACTGAACATCCTCAAACAAACGATTACATTATATTAACCCATGATTCATACAAAATATTTCTAACAAAATTCAATTCATTTTTCAGGTTTTCCATTACTATTGATTTCCATTGTATTCCATTAGATCCATTCACGATCCATTCTATTGTATTGTATTGTTTTCCATTACAATTGACACATTCAAATACAATTTTTTACAATTTGTCATTTATATTTGAATAATATCAAAAAATATATTAAAAATTAAAAGAGGAAACATTGTATCAGACTATGTGTGAGTACTGCAAACTATATTTGAGACAGGGGAGGAGGTAAGTGGGTGTGTCCAAACTTACACTGTCGATCGATGTACTTCTCAAAGTCGATAACGAAAGCCTTCCACATCTTCTTCTCTTGTAAGTAGCCCCAAATGGCCACAGACATCGCCTTGTTGCCAAGCTCAGTGACCAGTCCGTGGATCAGTACGGGGGTGGTAGTGAAGGTCACCTCGTGCCAACACTGGCCTTCGTCCGTACTAAACTTCACTTTGTTTGAGGGGGTGGTTGATGCGGCCTTCGTAACGGCCACTAAAAGGCCCCCGTGGTCCGCGATTTGGTAGATGTGTGGTCCGGACAAGGTCTGCAGTCAATGTGTTATATCATCAGTAACATTACGGAATTGTGTGTCTATAATTATTAACTATTTATTAGAATAAAGTAGGTCATTTAGCATGTATTAACAAATTATTTAAAATTTGAATTATATCCATATTAATTTCTTACTTTTATTATTATTTATGAAAAAATTAATTGACATAGCTCGCTAATTTATATATTTTATATTCAGTGAAGGGCGTAGTAAATGTAGTACATTTGTAAACAATAGATACATCATTACGTTATGTGACTGAAACATATATCTGGCTTCATTGCAATATTGTATATAGAATAATACTATGTTTGAAAATATTAGAAAAAATATTGCACGCGACGAGTTTGAAAGAGTTCACAGTATAAATGAAACCTTTACTATACCGGTTAATTTTTACATTGGCCAGCCCGTATATTTAATGTCTTACCAGTTTTACTACATTATACTATCAAGTACAAGAAATAAAAAATGATAAATACAATTCTATATAACGAGACAGTGCTTCGCTTGAGAAATTGATATTAAATAATTTAAAAAAATCAAGCTAAGTCAAATGTCCCTTAAATTTCGTGTGAAAAAATCTAAATAATGCATTCAGTTTATGAATTTATTAATGGTATTATCGATTATGATATGTTCCATGTATTCATAATGATGGTTAAATTAATTTGCAGCAGTAAGATATTACAAGATATGGCGGAACAATCCATTTAGACACCGTCGGTAAAAAAAGGTAAGTTTTGATATAAAAAAACTTAAAAGTTCATGATGATTTCTCTAGGATATCAAGGATATTTTGAATATGCAATTATGTTATATATTGTGTAAACATTTTAATAAATAGATTACAACACAGTATTTTAAAAAATTCGGAAAAATGCATTGCCAATTTAGAAATGCACATAATATTATGATAAGTATAATAGCAATTATTTGATCATACGTATTGTATATATTACAGCGATACAGAATACACTGTTACTGTTTTTTAAATAAAAATGTTACATGAAAATGAAGCAATCTTTCAAACAATCAGTTTCATCTAATGTTAACTAAATCAAAAGTCGCATACAACGAATAAGGAGTTCAGTAACGAATAGTGCAACATATAGATGTGCATGTTGGCTGTTTATTGGGCTTGGCTGGAGTATAATTGCGCTACAGATAAAAATGTAACCAGATTTACAACCCAATAATGCCATACAATGAATACGGAGTTTATTCTGTTTAAACTCTAATTGCTAAAACCAAACACGATCCCGCATAAATTACGCACATAAAAAACGGTAACAGGTGCTATAAATAAAATTTCAATATTTTTGTTGTACTTCTGCATTTTGTGTTTACGGTCTCCAAAATACGTCATTTATTGATATTAATGAGAATACTGTTAGATTTTGCAAAAAAACTATTTTATTAAAACTACTGAATATAAAAAAATATTAATTTTTATTACTTAACAACACTGTATCCATTTTTGGAATTTTTGAATCAGAAAATACAATTATTCACTTTAATATGTTTAGTCATTTACAAATAATACATTCTATTGATTTTACCTGAATATAAAAATATTGATTTTTATTACTCTACTTATATAGTTATATATTTATAACAAATACCCTATATATTTTTGGAATTTTTCAATTAAAAACTGTAATTAATTATTTTAAAATGTTGTTGCAATTAACAAATAATGTAATTGATTCCATTGATTTTATTTGAATATAAAAATATAGATCTGTATTGCCCAACAAAAATACCGTATTAGCTATTGATTTTTTTAAATTAGAAAACATAATGATTCACTTCAACATTTATGTTACATGGCGATTTCTTGTCAATTATTAATAAAAATTACTTTATGATAGTTGCTAACCACATTTTCTATTTTAAAATAACAAATTTAGAAAATCAAGAATCTCATTAATTATATTTGAAGTATATTAACTATTTTAATTTATTATTATTTTATATTACATTATAATTTATTAATTATTTATGCTTAAGGTTTATTGTTTAAGGTTTGGCATATGAATTATGTGTGTATATACAAATTAACTACTCATGTCAGAATTAGCCGGCAAAATTTTAAAAATATTAGAACGCACATACAAAATTCATTTATAAACAAAAATCCTGATTGATTAATCATTAAAGCAACAAATAAATACAAAACAGAAATGGAACGAACAGGCAACAAAGGAACTAACTTTTCCGTCTTCCATGAAAAGAAGAACTGTTTTTCAGTACAACAATAAGTGTGGTTCATTACACTGATGAGAATGAGATAGATTCGACAAGTATTGTAGGCTTAATATATTCAATTTATGGATGACTCGTACTGACTTTGTTCAAATTTATTACATTTTATACCAACGGTAATTTATTTATTCATAAAATTATATATAATATAGATTAATTAACATTAGTCCGTATTAATCAAGATCTCAAAACACATAATGAAAAAGCAGCAGCTGTAAAACAACAAGAGGCTATATGGAGCAATAAATACTTCAAAGAATCGTTCTGAATACAGAAGGGAAGTAATTAATACACGTCATGATTGTATATGTTTCAGGAGAGCAGTCAATCGTCTACATATAAAATCTGGAGGAAGGGAGGGAGGGGTGCATAATGCATGAAAGGGTGCCATATGGTACTTTAATTAACTTTAATAAAATAATTAAACTTACTTAAATTAATTTATTAAAATTGTTATATCATTGAAGAACTCAAATCTGCTTCATGTTCATGTATTACGTCAAATCGTGAAATAGGTAAGCTTTCATTTTCTAAACTTATGCTAGTACACTGAAATATAAACTAAAATACCACCATTTCTCAACAAAAAACACAATCAATATTAACGCTTACATTAACTTAAACACTCCCCATCTTCACAGAATGTATAGAGGTTATCATTGTCAAACACTATTTTCATTGAAATAGAAACGGTTACAATAATAATGCGTTGTTAACAAAAATATGACAAACAGAGCGGCTGTAACTGGTAGTAACCAGAGATATATTGTTAAAAGCAAACAAAAAATTCTAAAGCGTATAAGTAACAAACGACAGATAGATTCTACACAAACACAACGCAGAAACGTTGCAGATAAGAATATAGTTTTTACGCTTATTATAACACGATAAAAAAAGTATGAGTTCAAATCAATACCTAGTTCAAGTTCAGTCAGAGTGAAAGAATGCAATAGTCACGTGAGCCACAGCTCTCTCTCTCTCTCGCCTACCTTAAGCCAGTTGTAGCCGCCATCGGAGGAGACGAAGACATCGGGCGGGGTGGTCTTCTGGGCAATTCCAACATGGCCGTGCGCCAAAATGATTCCTGTTGCCGTTTCGGTGGAGAGCGGTCGGCTGGCCACCACTTGGCGCTGGATGCTGTACTCGCCGCTGATGTGCAGATTGCACATCTGAGGATGCGGGAGAGAGAGAAAAAACAGTCTGCAAGGTTTGCAAGGACCCGATTGAAAATATAATACAGTAGTAATATATTATATTTATGGAGTTAATTTTAGTCCACTAAGTCTAAGGTATTTAAAAATTATAAATACATAGTATAAAAACCGGTTCGAATCGGTGTCTACACTTACATTAAAATTAAATTGTTCTGAAAGATAATTTATCGAAAAATATGTCTAGTTTATTTATGTCTGTTTTCTGGATTACATAATAGATATACATAATTACATATCTACTGTTACTGTGAATGTTTATTGAAAGAAATTTAGGTTAGCTAATAATACCCTTTTAATAATATTTAAATACAAATAAATAAGAAAATAATAATAATCGATAATTAAAATAACATCCGAAATAATATAAACATGCATTCGTTTTCAACGTTTTGCCTATTGTAAAAAGTGTGAATAATCGTAAGAAATCTAAATCCATTAAAATATATGACGTAATAGTTACTATTTATATAGTATTACGTACATATTATAATTATTAAAACATTCCGCCATATATCATAAAATCAACAGCGCTCATATAACAGTTAAGATGAATCAGTAATTATATCGATTAGAACGCTCATTAATGCACCAAGAAAGCAACAAATCAAATATTTATTTGCAATTGTGTACAAATATACGTCACGTATCACGCATAGAAGAAAGAGAGAAACACACTTAGAGAGAACTGTTTTATATGTATAAATAGTGTACGCTTTAGGAGGTTCTCTAATATAGAGGATCTAATCGCAAGCCATTTCTTAATAATTCTTTAAATTCATTTCCTCAGTAAATGAGTGATTCAATGGAATGCTTAAAATCAATGGACAATTTTTATTTTTGTATAATTAACATATTCTTTTATTGAAAGGGATAGGGGTCGATTTATATTTTAATATCGAAAGCTACTTATAGAACAATATTTGTTTGTGGTAAACCTGTTAATTTATTGAAAACATACGGTGAAAAGCGTGATAATTTTGATTTCATTTTTTTGGATAAATAAATTTGTGATATACTAGATTGATAGTATATTTATCCATGTATAAATGACTTTTGTACAATATTCTAATTATGATAAAAGTATAGATATAGATAAAGTGAAATGTTACAATGTACTCTTATTAATTATATAATATTTAATTATCAATCTATTCATAAAATGTATTTATAAACTAAATATGGGTCACTCCACGAAATGTCATTTTGCATACTTCAAAATTCTACACAAATAAAAAAACATGAATGGCAATGCTGGATACACTATTAGTTGTGTCTATTCCGTGTAAAACTTCAGGGGCTTTCAGAAAATTTATAATTCTAATATGAAAAGTATAATATAGTCATAATAAAACTTGGCAATACTACCCAAAAATGGCCAAAATATACGTTTTTCACGTTTTCGCAATATTTCTAAGTTCATAGAATAAATATTTGTGAATTCCTGTCTTGTAAACTGTTTCGAGTCAACTATAAGCATAATAGCGCATACTAGTATGCATATATTTATAAAATTGTGTGCTTTGAACTATTTCAAAAACGATTCAACACCTTTAGTCTACTTTTATAAATTTGTTGGACCAACTTTAAGTTAAAATAAAAATATGTACAAAACCATCTAAGATACAATTCATTTAAATATATTATAACAATGTCGGAAATGTATTAAAAATAATGTGAAAAACCTCTTCTAAATATATATATCCGAAAAATGATATGCTCGATTGAATTTCAAAACTCCATTTTCTACCAAATTTATCCCGCGCACTACTTTTTAGTGGACTATTTTCCTTGAAATGTAGATATAGTTTTATGTAGTTTCGACTAAGCATTCCAATATTTGATAAACATAATCAAATTAATATTATTGTTAAACTATATTGCTTAGTAGAATGGGCTTCAAACACGCTGTAGTGCGCGGGATAAAAAATAAGCCTATTTCAATGTTTTTTATAGTGAAATTTTTGAATGTAGGAATGTGACATGTATTTTATATTACTAACTTTTTTTTATCTATTTTTATCTATTTTATCTATTTTTATCTATTTTTATCTATTTTTATCTATTTTATCTGTTTTTATCTATTTTTATCTATTTTTATCTATTTTTATCTATTTTTATCTATTTTTATCTATTTTTATCTATTTTTATCTATTTTATCTATCTTTTATCTATTTATTACTAACTTATATTACTAAATTTTTTTCACCTAATTTTAACCGTTTTATAACAATTTGACAGTACAATTTGAATTGAACATATTAAAATTAAATTATGGTTTATCATGTAGCAAATAAATTATTTAATTAAACAAAAAACGCATCTAATGGGTATACGATGTGATATTTGAAACAATAATAATCATTAATGTAAATAAATAACATAAATTTTCTTCTGAAGTGTGAATGTGGTGTCAATAATTAAAACCATGCCTTTTATAGTACTGAACAGTTTTGAACTTCTGAGTGAACTACTCCATTAATGTTCTACATATTGACATTGTTGTATAACATTCCATTATATTATAAGATGCCATTGAAACATAAAGAGGCATACATAATATGTCGATATATTATATCGATGTTAGAGAATGTCAAAATATAAAATGTTGGTGTATAGAAGATTTTTCACAAATAACCCGACCGTTCAAAATATATTTAGTATTGTCACATCTGAATATTTTCGTTAACATTTTGAAATACTTTGAACATTCATAAATAACCATTTGGTGTAGCCACTTCTACTTATACAACTTAAAATCTAAAATATTGACAGACGAAAATATACTGCTAAAATACAGTGTAGTGACTGGGATACATTTTAAACGTGGCATAGAACGCATATATATAAATATAGCGTTCTAGGGTATGCCTAAAAAATTCTCTAGGCCATACGATTAAAAATTAACCATCTAGATCTTATTATTATTATTATTATTGTTAGATCTATGTTTATTTGATTACCCATTTGTTGCTAGATCAATATTTTTTAATGACTTACAACATTGCTATTTTTTTGTTACTTGTGAAATAAATTATTTCGTTTATTAGTTCAAAATACAATATATTTTTGGTATTATATTTTACTGAAGTACTTACCTACTATTTACGTATTTTGTATTAACTATCGTAATAATAATGGCGCTTAATAAACTAACTCTTGAAGAAAAAAGAACAAGACAAACATAATTACATAGAAAAACGAAAAAGTTACTTGTTCTAAATTTTCAGAAGAGAGAAAAGAAAAAATACAATAAAATATTATCATATAAAACATATACTGGCTTATAGTACGCATACAAGCGGTTCAATACAAGTAAGCCTAAGGTACAGTTCGTTGGATTGGTAATGAAGAGACTAAACGAAAGAAATGTTTTATTTCCAAACATCGATTTCCCTAATTGTATAAAATTTGCCAAGTTCTTCAATTAAATTAATAGCTAAATATATAATTTTTATTGTAGTCATTATTGTTTTCTCCATAAATTCACAGAGTTGTTTGCCTTAATATTATGCATTTGGAATGTTGGAATGCTGGCCAAAACTTATGCCGCGCACTACACACATTATTAGAGTCAATTTCATCTGCGAAAAATAACTTTTAAATATGCTCTCAAGTGGGTTAAATCGAGGTTTTCATATTATTCCCAAGAATATCTATTTTATGAAAAATCATGTTTAGTCAACTTTAATTCAACTTGAAATAATCAATTTTCATATTTGAAAAATGACAGTTCGTGGAATGACCCATATATAAATAAGATAGTAAATAGGTAATTAAATAAAAGCTTAACCTCAACTGAATCAGAACATTCAGATGAGTTGAACATAATATTAAGTGTAATAACATTGTCGGTACATGTGTTGCGAAGTTTTTGACATGTCTGCTCAATACTATACAGTAATTTTTAATATCATATTGTTGCTAGGTAAGTTAAGTGCAAAAAAATATATAAACTAATCGATTTTTGTCGTGTAGCATTTCCCTAAAAAAAATTATTTGGCAAAAATCGACCATAATTGGACATAATAATATGTATGTCAAGAATTGAAACTACTTTTTGTTTGTCTTCATTTAGTTTGTTACGAGGAGTGTATTACTTGTTTTCTCAGACTGTCAGGATTGCGTGCTGGGTATGACTTGTGCGTGTCCAGTGCACTCCAGTCACTCAAATATTAGTTCAAACAAAGACTATATGTATGCATGCTCCACAAAACTTCCTTGTCTTCATTTAATATTGTGTCGAATTCGGAAACTAATCCTATCGACACTATCAGAAACAACTATGATAAAATAAAACTGGAATTATTACTTCAGAAGCGATATATATTGTCAGCTTCAAAATTCAGCTAAACATATATTCAATAAACATGTTCATTATAGTTATGTATAATATATAATATATAGAACTATACAGAGCTATATATATATATATATTGCATATTAAGCTATCTAAGAACCTTTTACAGTTATAGCGGCACCCTACTAGGCTAATTGTAGACTAATTGTAGACTAATGAATATTAGTAATATCTATTCATAATAAAATATTGCATGTGCGTAAAATATTGCATATAAAATATTGCATGTGCGTATATTATGATGAAAAAGATATACATTTCAAATTACAAATATTTGCAGTAAGTGAAAAATAGACTAGTTTATATTATTTAAAAAAATTGTTTTAATATTTTTTTTTCAATTAGGAGTCGAGAAAATTAGTCAGTTGTCATTAAGCTATCGCAAAATCTGAACTGTGAGACCCCGAAAAAAATCGAAATTATAAAAGCAATTAAGTTTTTACATTTTCAGAATTGCATCAATTAAGAATTTCATACATGGATTGATTTGTAAAAAGTGCCATTTATAGTACATTGCAGAAACAAAAAATCGACTAAACACAAGATTAAATGAATATAGAGATAACATTTTAAAAAATAAACATGTTCAAAAATTACAAGACATACGTCATGACAATGGAGCTCCTATTCATTTTGAACAATCGGATCACATAGTATATAGAAAGAGATTTGTGGCTAGATATTTTAGAAAGTGGTATATTTATTATCCCCATTATTATATCATTATCAATTAAGGTATGGATCAATGTTCTACTGAAGAGATACTTGTATCGCCTTACATTTACTCATGTGGTAATTTATTATGTTTACATTATTTATATACACGTCACAAATTAGGTAAATATTAGAAAATAATTTATTTTACAGACACTAGATAAATATTATAACATGCAGATGAATAGTATATTCAGCAATATAATAAAAATATAGAGGTAAAATATATATAAGAAGTAAAACTAATTTTAATTATGAAGCAAGCTCGACTCGACCTATAACATATAGGTACATTACGCAATAGGATTACATTACTTCTTAAGATAGATAAACACGAGCTTCCGGCAGTTTCTATCTGAAGTTTATTCGGATACAAAGAAAACGCTTTACCCTTTACATAAATGTAAGCAACCGCAATGTTTATAATATAATGAAGTCTATATAATCAACAATCAACTGACCAAGAAGCTTTATACAAGAATAGGCAAGACATCACGGCATATACAGCCACTACATTACCTGCTAGAGGTCAAGTTATAATCATCAGAGGTCAGAAGAGAAAGTTTTATCGCGAATGTTGAGGTAACACTATTTTATTTAATATTATGATTCATTAAAAATGTGTCTAACAATACAATATAAAATACTTGATTTTATAAGTAATAATTTACTTTTGTGAGTTAAAACAACTCAATAAAATTACATATTTTGTCTCTGAACTAAATAGGATGATTATAAGAATCCCACTAAAAGACAGTGATGTTGGAAACGTTCACCAAATAGACTAGAAATCTTAAACTAACTTTGGTATACACGTCAGAAATATCTTATGACAGTTGAGTAGTTATGAAAACCATGACAGTGATGTGGTAATTAAATTTTAAAAAATATCAAAAGCGTTTGTTTTATATTTATACATATACAAATAATTTAAATATAGATATTATGACGTTAAAGGTTAATCCACTACGAGTTTACTATTAATAAAAAATATATAAATTGAAGAGTCTCTTTATATTATAATATAAATTTCAATTATTGCACGTGTTATTATATATAATTTCGTCTGTCCATGTGATTTATTATATTTTTTATCTTTATTATATATTTTTATGATTTTGCCAGTTAAACTTGGTTTCACTTTGTAACTTGCCATTATTTCGGACCTATTATATATGAGTTTAAATTATAATTGGATTTTAAACATTCATCTTTGTCGTTTGATGGTAACATATCAATTTTGTTTGACCATTCCAGAGTTCATTCAATTTTTATAATTTCCATTTTAGTAGTGGTTTTGAGGAGGGTATGGAGTGTGGAATTTTGTCGCCCAGGCTACTATAAATGTGTACATAATATTATACATACATAATATTGTACATACATATTATGTATATATGTAGCAGACAGACATTCTCACCTTAACCATATTGCAGGGCACATTGGCCGGCTTCTTGAGGAAGTTCCAGGTGGCGCCCTGATTGAAGGTGATGACCGACTGAAGCTGGCGGTCCGTGGTCATCTTGCTGGCTATATAGGTGCCCCGCATCGACGCCACCTTGTAGAAGTCGGTCACACTGTCGTAGTTGGTGAAAAGGTGACCAGTGAGCGACTGGCTGAAGAAGATCCCTTTCGAGTCCGAGGTGTAGATTGTGCCGTGACCGGTGTCTGTAGGTGGTGGGGGGGGGGCTTGCTATAAACTGTGAACTTATTTAATGGGTAATTTACCGGGGGACGATTTTATATAATAATTCTTTAAATGTGGGGAAATGACTCCGTAATTGGTTAACTAATTGGTTTTATATATATATATTTTTTTTCATGTGTAGCATAATTCACGGTAAAATAAAGTGATACAATTTACGAACGTGGAAGCGAGCCGATATTAGGACTTTCTCAATATTTCTTTTGGTTGGGCAAAATTTAATTCCCTGATATTTCTCAGATTTTCCTGACTTAAAATGAATACAGAATTTGACTAAACAATTTATATATATGTATAAAATGTTGGTATAAATAATAAAAGTAGTATTTAAACGAATTCTTAAGAAGTAAAAAGTATTGTGTATGTTTAAAAGTAATTTATTAGTCACAGTAAAGCTGAAACGTCACTTTTCACGCAAATATTAGGTCACTTTCGACGTTTTTTGACATGTGAACAACTCTTGTTTTAACTGACATTTGAGCAGTAAAGGTTTTAGTCTCAATAAGATTAGAAACATTTTAAATCGAGATCCAACTGAAAAATTAAGGACCCCAAACCAATAAAAATTAAAGATGACCACATTTCAAAATTGAACAATATTTAAAAATAACTACATATAAGTAACATTGAAATATTGCTTTAAAAATATTCATTACAAAAATTATACATATAATTTCGATGTTCGTCTTAAATCAATATTTAATTTAGTATAATATTAACATTTGATACATATCAAAATCTGTTCATAGGTGACTATATTGGTCACTATAACCAATAATTTAACAAATGTTGACGTTCATTTTGACAAACATTATTGGTGAACTCAGACGAAGTTTATCTAATATTATAATAGTAAATGTAATTGGTTTGAGCATTCATTTAGGGCTAGGCTTATGTAACATTGTTATAAGTGTGCGATATTATTTAATTTATCCTTTTTAAATATTTAAATAATATGTTAACTTGCTTAGTAAACCTCAACTCTTTGTTTCAACAAGTTAAACTGTCCAGCTAAATTAAAAAAATATTGTGAATACTATAAATATAATATAAATATATATAATAACTTACTATAAAATATAATAGTATACATATCTAAACTAGTAGGATGATTGATTCGAAACTAGTTACGTTCTAGTTCCTTATAATACAAAAGTGATAATACGGATTGATTAAATTAAAGAAAATTGTTATAAAAGTGGCTAAAGATTATGAAAATATTACCAATTAGAAGAGATTATACAAAAGACCACATATAATTATATGGTCAACATTTTACACAATTAAAAATGAACTTGAAATAATATTTAATTATAATAATAATACATATTAAAAACATGATATAAAAGCAATTATATTTTATATATTTCCTGTATAAACAATCAATTTATAAAATAGAAACATGTTCCGTGAAATCATTGTAGACATGAATAAAGTAAACCTAATTATATCAATGTGCATTTTAATAAATCAATACATCTAATAAATACAGTAATTATTATCAATAATCAATAAACAAATAACGTGAAATACTAGGTTCTGCCTTCATGTATATAATTACATCCGTTAGGCTGCTGTAACCGCAGACACACATTATATATAGCGATTTTATAACTTGTATTGTATATAGCTTACACATATTATGTATATAGCTTTGATAAGTTATATAGTATATTAGTCACGTTATATATACAATATGCATTTGTTCTTTAGCAAATTCATTTTACCAGGTATAAATGATAATTATGTGAGAAAAATTAAAAACTTGATTGAATAAATATTATCAGAATCTAAAAATATATATATTGTACAACCATTAACAAAATTGAATTTATTTTTTATTATAATAGTTATTAAATTACTTGGGCTAACGCAACAACATTTTTACCTCCAAATGATGAGAAATTTAAAAATTTCACAAAAAACTAATTCTAAAACTACAATGCTCAATTATAAACTCAATACTTAATTAAATACTCTAGTGCATAATTCTATACTGACGTACAATAAAACATTCAGTATGATACTAAACTTCTATTAAAGCATTACTTTTCCAGAACGCTTCACTTAAGAATTAAAATGATTACATCCTTCTTTGACATCAAATAAGATGAATAACTTACAGTAAGGCTGATGATGAATAATAACACTACTATATTAAGAATAGCTCAAAAATAGAATAATTACATACGCGCATTAAGAAAACATATAAATAAAAACCAACAGTTTCAACGATCACGTTCTCACTTGCAACCTATTGTATAAGCAAGGTAGAGAATAACATTTCTTGACGACGGAATAGAATGGTTAATATTGTGTTAAAATAATGTAACTTTACAAGTACAAGTTACAAGACATCGAAATTGTTAAACAATATTACCCATTTATATTAACACATGAACAAAAAAAAACTGAGGAAACTAATTAAATTTTTTAAACAAAGGTGTCGTCAATATACAAAAAAACTACGCAAAACTTTAAACTTACAATATAAAACCTAATTTAAGTAATACGTAAATAAAATTATTAAAAAAAAATATCATCGTATACAAGCATATTCTTAAATACAATACAACTAATCAATCTGGTTCCCGAAGCGGTAGACATACAGATTAATTCTGCTAAACATTGTTCTATATAATATTAGACAATCATTCCTTTCGGTCGCTAAAATCTTTGTAAATTCACAAAGTAAGAAAGCGCCTCGCTGAAGCAAGCATGTGGCATCTATACAGACGTACTATATAAATGATATTGCAAATAAATATATTCTTGTGACTTGCATATTAACACAGACAGAAAATGTGAAATATTACATAAACATCAGAAAGTAATATAAATATTATTTAACGATAAATATATATCTTTACAAGGATCCATTTAGGTATTCAGTAAACATATTTAAACTGTTTCACACTAAATAATTAGTCTACTGTCGATATTCCTATATGAAAATTGCAATCGCTGCAATAGAAATAAAAATAAACCTTTGAAATGGTAAATCAAATCTGTACATATTTGGCAAATTTAACTGTTTGAAATATTTATAAAAATTTAGAAATTTACGAAGAGATATAAAATTTAATAAATTAAATAAATAGAGTATAGAAATCAAAAATACTATACAATTTATCTTTTTAAAAATATTAATTTATAAAATTTTTGCTTTTTAAAATATTTTTAGAGTTAAAATTAATATTATATCTATTTTTTGATATACAATCGGTATAATCTATTCATTAGTTATGTAAAATAAATGTTAGATTCTAATAAAAATGACTTTTAGTGAAATCAATTGTTGACAAAATATATAAGAATAAATCAGATGACGAGAACGTTTTCGGGTAGGTACCTATAACGGGAATAGAACTCATGTCTTCCTCTCCCTATATAAATAGTTATCTATAATTAAATTTTGCCAAAACGGACTAATAAATTCACAATGTAGAGAAAATGTGCCGAAATCTATCCCTTAATTGGTTAAAAAAACTATTGATCTAATGTTAATCTAACTAGCAATCACTATCTAGTTTCATTTTAACTTTGTTTAATAAAATTATAAATTTGTTATTAAATAAATTATTATTAAATGTGCAATAACATACTTCAAAAAACATAAAAAGTCGACTGTCACTTTGTTTCTCTGGTATCTTTATGTTAGTCTTTCTCCATTCTTTTTAAAAATAAAATTCCATAATTCCTGTTAATTAAAATATATTTATGCAGTGCATATTCCACATTTATTACTTATTAGTATCTATTCATGTAATTTTAAAGGAAATAAAGCCATTTTTTAAAATTTATTACTATCAACTCACCAATAACTGAACAGAGAATTTGATATTATTGAATTAACAAAATATTAATTGCGTATCATGACATTGAGTAACTCATAGCAATGGCGAGTTTGATGGCTGATAATTATGGTTAGATTAAATTAATTTAGATGGTTCACTGTATTTATGAGATTCAAAATATTCTATCCTTCTAACTGGAAAACATATACAGGAATGTTTACTGGTATATTGTATCATTACATGCGTACCAATATATTTGAATGAATAAATCGGTAAACATAGGATTAACAAGAGTGTTTCAAAAATTGATATAATTATATATTATTTTAATTATGTGATAAAAATATACTAACACGATAGAATTATAAAAATAAGCCTCGCTTAATTTTTTTTTGAATATAACACTGAAAGTTTCAATCTCTAACTTCGATTTTCAATTATATTATGTATAGACATCAAATAGAAAGATGTCACTGAATGTAACCAAATAGATTACCCGAAAGAATACCAATAACCAAAAAGTTGGTAATGATAGCAGGGGATGATAAATTAGTGCGTGTTCTATAATAACTGACCGTTACCACTATAGCCCGGGAAATGTAGGCTAAACCGCCTCCTTTAAAAAATAGAGAAAAGTACGCTGTTACAAGATTGCATATTATGGAGATACGAGTATCTCAAAAAAAGGGCAGATATTTATTTTTCTGAGAATTATAATTATTAATGAAGACTTTTCTTAAAATAATAACTATTTCAATTCAATAATATCGATCTTTTAAGCATGGTTAGCATCAAATTAAAGGACAAAATCACCAGATTGCAATAACTTAGATAGTTAATAGCATGGAACGTGTTCTCTTTTTAAATGAATGCGCAAGTATTACATTTTTTCTTTCGATCTATTTAATGAAAATTATTCTTACTATTTATCCGTCTTGAAGTTACCAGTCACTCGGCTAGTGACTGAACTCTATACTCTAACGATGTCTACAAGTTTGATCAATTTGCTTCAAACACGTCAATAAATAAGTAGTATACGCACAATGATACGGTTTTGAGTGCCAGAAAAGTGAATATTTAGAGTAGCAACAACATACCCTGTGGATCATCAACGTGCAGGAGAACCATATCATTTTCAATGTCCAAAATAGAGAAAAACTGGAAGACAAGTAACAAAACCGATGCGATAGCATTTCAAACATGTACAAGCTATTGAATAATGCATTTATAGACAAATATTGAGTATTATGCATATTATGTAGACTATCAATATGTGTCATAATATTATTATAATTATCTATTTGAAACAATAAATTATTATGAACAAAATTTATTATATTAAATGTATGACAATTATATATTTAAATAGGTAAACACCTTAGCATGGTTTAAAGTAAACACCACTAAACAGATAACAGATAAAATATATTCCAAAACCGTATTTTATATAAAAACATAAAGGGTGGTTCATAAGTTACAACGGCATAGTTTTTTTTTCAAAGTTAAGTAAACAAGTATAGCTAAATAAACGATTGTATTTTTTATAAAACATGGTTCATATTTACAAAAAGAGGAAATAGTAGTCAATAGCAGTTATTTATCATATGAACATACTGCATATAATAGAACTTTATTCAAAATAAGATGTATCATGAATAAATACGGTATGTTAAATCTTGTGATGACTGCTTTTTACAGAAACGACTTGGTATAAATTTGACCTTTTTAAATATGTTACATCAAAGTTATTGAATCATAATGTAATTAGAAGAATTAAAATTGAATCAAAAGGAAGGTAGTGTTTAATTTCATGGCCATCAAATGTAATTAGCTACGGAAGTGACTTAGAGATACTTTAAAACTTATAAACATATGGATAAATAATAATATCAATAAGATAATAATAAACATTCTTTTGAACGTTGACAAATAGTATAACCTTAAAATAGAATTTGGTATGTGTCATAAAATTATAGTAGAATCAGCATTAGTAGGACGCTCTGGTAAATTAAAATATGGACTGGAATTCTTAAACCATTGCAACTGGGTAAAAGCAAATTTTAGTTATATTTTATTTGTATAATATTATAGATAAGGTTGTCATTATATTCAAGACAAAAAACTTAATTTGTTTAATTAAATTGTATTAAAGTTAAAAAAGAAAGCTTGAATCACTACTAAATTACAATTTCTAATTGATAACATTTATTAAATAAAATTATATTGTGAATACATAGATATCGGATACAGCAATTTCGAAAAGTACCAAACAAAAGGGATCTAATCCATATTACTGACCGAATCCGAACAGTGAAATAACAAATGATATATAAACAGTATTTTATTATTAGTGCAAAAGTGCCATAAAAGATATGATTGTTAGCTCATGTTCTATTCAAAATAAACAAACTTCATTTATTTTCGTCACAATATGATAATTGAATGAAATTTGTGTTGAACCTTAGTACTTATTAAAAAGTTAATTAAACGATATTTAAGTAAATTAATAGTGACAACTTAAATAAACTCATTCTGAATTGATTGTTATATTACATAATTACCTTATTATAAAATTCCAAATGAATGTTAACTTTCAGATGGTTTAAAAAGATCGTTTCTAGGGAAAACAGACCCACATAGCGACTCAGAAACGCTGGATGACTCATCGATGACTCACTCACCTCATCCTGGGCAATACTCGGTAGCTGTATATGAGTCCAGGTCGCCGCGTCATCTGTCGAAACGAGCATCTTGCGCTCGCCCGCCAGGTTGATCACAGCGTAGACGTACTTGTCGAGGGCGGTGAAGGTGAATACATCCACCAAGGTAGTTGACCAGGTCGACCCAGCGTCAGTGGAACGGATGAGAGTATTGTTAGCCTGGTGTTCTGATTGGAAAAGAGAATCGAACAAAAATCGTCCTATCGTAAAATGCAATATTTAGCTGTTCTGTTATAGGATATAGAATAAGTGTAAAAATAATGATTTTTCCTTGTAAAAGGTTAACACAGAGGTTTTATCTCGAGAAACACATACACTAAATATATATTTTAAGAAATTAAAATACATGGATATAGAAAAAAACTAATTAGTAAGTTTTAGTATTTGATTGTTGGATTGGGGCAATTAGAATGCAATCATTATGGAATTTACACAAAACATTATATTAACACATATAGCAACATAGAGCTATGTATACTATAAAAGTATCCTTTGAGTTTAAAGAATACAAACGTTACATCAACTTTATGTTATATAACATAACAGATCTATTAGCAACAGTTAACAACATTTGCTATTTAGTAGAATTCCACAGCCAATTCACTAGAGTAAAATACCTAAAATAGGTATATTTACTTATCAAAGTTTTTGCGGGTGAGATTTTTCTTCCTGTTTGCTTTTTTTAAGTTTTAACACCATTATTTAAAATAACACTATGGTATCATGTTTGGTTACCTTAATATTTGACAAAACATTTCATCAAAATTCAACATTACAATCATAGTTTCATTGGCTGTGGCTAAGAATATTTGGTATGTCACTTACGAACGAGATTTCCAAATAATTTGGAAAACAAGTCCTGTGCAGAAATCATTCCAGTTTCCTTGCTAGTCATCACATAAATCACATCATTTGTAGCAGAGGGGTCACCCCTAAAAGTAAATGTGTTCAGACATTTAATGAAAGAAAAAAATATTATATCAATATAATAGTTTTACAATAACAAAATCTAATAATACTTAATTACCACATTTGTATTTATAGACGTCTTCGAATATGTAACAATTGTATTAAAACCGATGTCATTAGAGAAGAAGTAAATTGACCCTTCGATAGTTGATAGAAAAATCAATATTTTACCTGTGTATCACTTTAGAATTAGTAAATGTATACATGTTTAGTCATACGCCATTACATAGATTACATTTACAAAAATAACAAATGAGCAGTTTGACGCGACAAACATTTAGAGCATCAAAAACGAAAAAGTTTTTCCAATAATATAATCAATATAAGTAAAATTAAATCTTTGAAAATTACTAAACAAAATAAAGAACTGCATAATATTTAAATTAAAATAGACCTGTATAATTAAACTCAAGGCATATATTAATGCATAATTTATAAAAATGTTTTGTATAGTATAGATGACATAACATAACAAATGAAGAACTTTTTGTTTAAAGAACATCTGATTACTGTACATAATTATATTGTACAACATAGCTTATTAATTTTTAATCATTTTGATTCACTTTAAATTTGTGTGAAAGAGTCAATAAAAATATTGCACAACCTACCCTTAACCGTATCATACCAGGGTGTGGGGGGGGGGGGCCGAATCGGCCCGCGGTGCTTTTTTGTTTAT
>JAUZND010023385.1:0-24789 GCA_034780555.1 Coelogynopora nodosa | reverse complement strand
GTATAATAAGGTAAATAGTTGCGTATCATACGCTGTTACGCCCGTACTGAGAGGTAATAAAATGTGCGTAACAACATGTGATACGCTCATAAAGAAAGGGTTAAAGCCAACGTGACTAAATAAACTTTCTATCAAATTTTAATCGATAAAATGTCTTAACCGATTTTGTTACACAAAAAAATATTAGGAAATAATTGGGAAAGCTGTTTATTTTCTTATTAGAAATGTAACCTTATAATCTTGGCAGATTGCATTAAAGACGTAAAATTTAGTAAACTAACCGCATTTTTAAAAACAGGTATCAAGTTGTGATCTTTTTCAAAAAATATGTTATAAATGTATATAATGAAAAAATTCATATGTTTTACAATAATAATTAAAGTAAAATTATCGTCTGGTCTGCTCATTTGGTAAGAATAACCGACAAATAATTAGACGAAAATAAGAATAAATTTTGATGAAATATATCTACAACCTCTTGAAGATTTTATCCTCTCCGCTAAACGACCTATAAACAAGCTCCACATACCGGTCTTCTCCTTGATCTCACAGAGGATGCTGTACAACGCCGGCTTCATGTGATGACTGTTGAGCACATTCTTCCGGTGCTGCGCCTCCTCCAGATTCTGATCCCCCACCGCCATCAACTGCTGCAGAATGGCGCCACAATGCTCCTTCCCCCCTCCTCCCCCACCCATCGGGGTCAGCTCGGCGAATCGCGGGGTCTCCTCCTGCTGCTGTTGCTGGGGGGTGTGACTCGGTGGGTAGCCATGGTGACGGGCCATGGAGGGGTCCTGTTGCTGCTGTTGTTGATAGGGGGTGCCTGGTCCGCCGCCTGAGGCAAGGGGGAAGCGTGGCGGCATGTGGTGCTGCTGCTGATGGGAGTCGTCCATGGTGTGTGTGTGTTGGACGAGCTGGCTGGCTGGAGATGATGCTCACTGGAGATGGAGCCCTATTGTTAGGACAGACTGGCCATTATTATAATATGGTTAGTTAGTTACAAGATGCAAACAAGTGGCAAAAAACACTACACTCTATTTTGGGCATATTAATTATTTGACTTGTATAACTGACTTGTTGTAAAGGTTGCATGAAATCATATATATATCACTTGAATAATTAAAAATCAATTATTAAAAATAATACTTTTATTTAGATGTCTTTAGTGATATATATATATATATAATTATACAGCATGAAAAATTGCATAGGGTTGTACAAACAGACTAATTTTTGGACTAAGTAGCCTAGAGGTGTCAGTGCATATTACAGAATGTCAGAGCTGGTTAGTCAGGGGTGCTAAAATATAATGTGCAACTATTATTTCCCCAACTTCATCAATTGACCAATACATCTCATTCGCCTTTGTATGTGTCAGTGACACTGCAGGTTCACATAAGGATTTTCAGCTGTATAATGAACAATGAACACTCATACAAGTTCACTTTATGGTTTGTAGAAATACTATTATTAAATCTAAATATAAAATTATTCACAATATACTCATTATTATATTATAAATAAAATGTAAACAAAATTGATAGAATAAATCTGCTGTGATAAGGTAAAACGTTCTATCTGCATATTTCACAATTTAGTGAAAATGGGTGATTGTGTGTGTTTGGCTTTCTCTTAAGAAAACAAACAATTTATTTTAGATTAATCAAACATATTTATAATATAGATGATATACCAATGAATTTATTAATACTAAAATAATTTTAAAATATTGTTCTCAAGTTATAGATTTTTCAGTTTATGTTTTACCTTGTTCTTTTCTTACTAAACCATTCCCATGCACTAGTTATGATGAAATGTCATATCTGCAAATTTTTATCTCTTGTTCAAATATAAAGGTAACTATTATATGGAAACACTTTTATTCTAATGCAAATTTTCACTCCAAAGTGTACAGTTAACAGCCCATATAGTGATTTCCGGGGCATTGTGGTTATGCTACATTAAGGGCCAGAAGCTACAGGTCACCTGAGGTAAATCTCGACCAGATAATCCATTGTGCCAAACAGTACTGAAGTTCAGCTGCTTGCCTAACCCTGCAAATGTCTCATGAATTTATGAATTTGTATCGCTTTTATTGATCCATTCTTGAAAGCAAGAGCAGCTTCTACATATCCACAGCCACCTTCACATGTTACTTTTGAAGTAGTGTCTCAATTCTTTTCATATTCAGTTCAAGCTTCACAATAGCATTATATGTGTACCTTGTACTCGACACAATGTAATCATGATTCGTTTTGGTGGCCAGTATTTACATGTAGCTAATGTTCGACACATTCACGATGAGTTCACATTCCTCATTGCCCAAAGAGGTAAATGAAATATTCATATTTGGCAGCTCCTGACAATACAATTGCAAGCTTACTGTATTGTCTGGATGTTTTAGTTGTAATCTTCTGCCATATATTTTGTTGAAACTATGTCTGATGATAGGTAATGCTGAAGAGGTACATGTTCACACTGGTATTGTGGCATATATGGACGAAATGATGCAATATGCTTGCATACCATTGAAAAATCAACCTTATTCAGAGGAGTATGTCAGCCCTGACTATTTAAAGGAGCCTGTTGAAAGTGTGTTGTTGCTGCTGGTTGTTTGTTATCTTTGTATTTTTCAGTAAACTAGCAGAACTTATGAAGGCAGATTTAATGGATGATTCATTGTTTTCCTTAAATCCAAGAGTTGTAAGAAAAAATATCTTACACACCCTGGTGTGTTTATGGCTACCAATTTCTAAATGATATTCAAAACTAAATGATCAACAAGATGTTTTGGAAGACTGCCTCTTCTTAACCTGAACTACTTTGACTCGAATCCACAATGACAGCATGTTGACAATAAATGTTATGAATGGCCTGTCCCTGACTACTTTGAATAATTTTATTGCTTTTACAGTTATTGGAACAACCAGCAAGTATGTTTAATTTTTTTTGTTTGTCACTTTCTTGTATTTGAATGGCTGTGTGGTAACACTTATGGTGAATAGTTCATGTAGGATGTGGAGAAATAACATATTTGTTGCCTGAGGGATGAGTTGCAGTTGAAGAAGGAACTAATCTCATAATGTGCTTTCTACAACTAGTATCCTTGTGGTCCCAGTAAAGAAAGTTGTTGCAAATATGAAAGGCAATATAAATGTCTAAATTACATATTCTCGATTTTGAGATTGAGAAAGATTCTGACTAACTTGTGTAGGCATAAATTGAACCTAATTAATTAGTAACATTCCTTTTGAAAACATAAAATCTATTTTGGTTAGTCTACATTGGAATAGTCTGTATTTAATTAACTACATCTAATAAACAATACAATGCTATACTAAATAAATAAACAGATTAACTCAGTTGTGCAGATACAATGTTTTACCTTAGCATGTTCACCTGATTTGTAGTCATGGGCACATATGGCAAGATAAAAATGTTTATACATGACCAAAATTAATTTTTGACAATTATTTTATGTTACATTATTACACAGTAAAGATCTAGAATCTGTATCTAACTGAATTTTGACAAAAATGCAGATACAATGTTTTACCTTATTATGGCAGAAATGAAAGACACCGTATTTGCAAACATGGCTATTACATTTTTTAAACTATTAAAAATGATGTCCTCCATGTTTATCAGATATAAATAAAATAATCAAAACAATAGTAATTTGCTTAATGTTGCTTAAAATTTGCATTCTACTTGAATATTATCATAAATAAATTAAAAACCACATTTTGTTAAAAATTATGTACTTCCAGACACTTCCATGTTTAATTATTAAGCCAATATATTAATTATATTATAAAATATTAGTAATAAGCCATTATAGTAAAACAATACAACCTATAATTATAAAATAATTATAATTATATATATACCATTAACTTTATTTATTTTATTCAAATGCCTAGTAGAAATTTTGATTTAACTATTTTTGACACAATGTAAAAAAATATACTAACAGTACCAACCATCCCCTACCAATTATGTTACATCCAGAAATTAATGTTTCAAATAAAAATTATTCCATTTACTCATTCTATGCTGACTGGTTGCTGGTGAGCTATTACACTAGGCAATAAATTGGGTACTCATCAACTTATGTAAAAGGTCAAGTATGAATTTCTAGAAATAAATTTTGACATAGTTAAAAAACTACTCATTTTTTAATCAATAAATGTCATGCAGTAAAACACAAATACTTAATTTAATACATATGACAATAAAAAATGGTTATAAGCTTAAAAATAAGCATATTTAAAAATTAACAATTTATGATATACATTTATATTTATTGAGTAAAACAAACATATTCTGTTCATTCGTTGTAGCTTTATTATGCTTGAACACACTATTAAATATAAGATATTATTTTAAGTCTATATATACAATCAATATATTCAATTACAATGTTTACCAATTCAAAAAATATTCAGCTTTATTATTTTTGCACCAAAAAAGAATTGGTATAAGCTTTAATATTTATTCTAGTAAAACAAAATATATTATATGAGGTGATAAATTATTAGTATATATGCTTAGGGCAAGTCATGGTTCATAGCAAAAATACCCAACAAGATCCCCTGATTTTATCAGATGTCCCAAATTTTGAAAGCATGATTCCCAGATTAAGATTTTCAGGTTTGTAATGTTCAAATCAACATGTACACCAAGTTTTAAAGTTTTAGTTCAAAACAATTTTGAAGATTTGAATGATGTAAAAATTAAAGATATATATTAATTAAACAGAAATTGTGAAAGTTTATTTTAATGATCACTCAAAACTGCATAATATAGCCTGAAGAATATGAATTGAGAGACCATATGAAAATATTTTTATGGCATGTATAAAAATCCCCTGATTTTCACAGGAATATAAAAAATACCCTGACTTTCCCAGGTTGCTATGAACCATACCAACAGCTATGTGCAACATAGCCATTTAATTAATAAAGCTTATAAATTCCATCAAATTAACTGTTATTTAATAGCAAAATGCAATATAACAGGTTAATTAATAAGGCTTCTAAACTACATCCAATTGAAATAATAAATAACATAGCTTTGTTAAACTGCATCAATATTTTTTTGATATTACATTTTAAATTTATATTAGTAATATAGATTTATATATGGATTTTTTTTGTAGTATATAACTATAAGTAAAATAAAAGTATATTTTTAAAAATTTATATATTAACAAATTTAAATGAACTTTTATTTGGCAGTTTTCTAGCCCAGAAAACTGCTTAAGTGCTATGTCACTGCCTAGTGGTTTTGTAGCCTACGGTACTTCAATCATGTTACTGATTGCCACCAGCACCTGCCCTGGTAGTTCTCTAGCAAGAAACTTTGTATAAATATATAGAACCAATACAAATGGTTTTCAATAAATATTCAAATATATTCTTTAAGTTAAACAATTCAGTTATAAATACATAAGAATAAATAAGACAAATGGGTTAAAATGTGGGAATGGGAAATGTTTATTAAATCAAAAATACTAATGTTTCTAATTCAATACATGGGTACAATTTTCAGAATCTATAGATTACAAACTTTTTAATTATATACCAAATGTATCAGAATCCCTATAAATAATTAATGTGTGTTTTTTCTGTGACATAATAGCAATAATTCCACAAAATTACTTTCCAGTAATGTAATATTTGATTATTTAGTAAGGAGTGGTGGAAAGTCTTAAAAGTTAAAGCAGACCTGCCAACCTATCAACAACAAATTCCGGGACATTATTACCAAAATGTATGGCTACGCTGTGGGCCTAGAATGCAGGAAAAGGGCTCTAAAATCATTAATTATAATTAGCCACTTTTTCTATTCCATCAATTCAGAAGTTTTTATACAGTTTACTTATATAGAATTTTAGTAAAATTAAGACATGACAATAACATCTCATCTTCCATGACCACTATGAACACTGAAATATATAACATTGTTTGAAATCACTGAAAAACTAAAAACATTTTTTAAATTTCAATAAAAAAACAAAAATATGTACTTTTTTTTGATAGTGTTTTCCCCCAATTCCAGGACATTAGCCTATCACTCTGGGACAGCCCCCCAATTCCGGGACTGTCCCGGAACCTCTGGGATGGTTGGCAGGTCTGTTAAAGCTTTAACTTGGATTGCAATATTATCAAAGAACAAGGACAAGGTACAAATAGTTTGTTACACATTATTTGGGGCATAAGAAACGTAAGTGCTCATGCACACTTTATAAAGATGACCTGTCATGAGCATCACCAAAATATACAAATGTAAATGTTTTTATTAATAACATGCCTCTTTTGATGAATAATGGGTGAGAAGCAGCAAATTCTCAGATGCAACAGGCCCAGGGACAAATTAGTTGGGATGTAAAATATCATTTGTGTCTGCTCTTGACTGTTAACAAAATTTAATTAAGGTTAAAATGGTTCCTAAGGAGCTTATTCAGTTAAGCACAAATCTTGTAGTGAAATGATTTTTATTGTGTATAAATAATCCCTTGCACTCAAAAGTGTTACATTGCATGTGCTTAATGTTTGTGCAAAAGGAGTTTTGCAAGCATTACCATTTTTAATTTAGTTAAAATTTTTGTGTACCAGATTCTGTTGAATTTTAAATACACTTTTTAACATAAATAATTGGTTTTTAAGCATTGAGAAAGGTTAAAAATGTGGCATTTGGGAATAAGTTTAGTTTTTTAAATGTCAAGATTTGTATTTGCACATAATATACAGACATAAAATAATAGATCATAAAAGGAACTTTAATATTATGATATTTTGTTAATTGGTCATACTTATATCAACATCATACTTATCAATAATAGGCTATATCAGTTATAAGTTTGAAATGACACATTTATTGTCATGAACATCACTACACATTTGTCCCATATAATTTGTATGCAATGAAAACATGGCAAACAGAGTGTCCACATACTATTGTTATAATTTATAATCATATGAATTTTCAGTTTTATTTAAAGTGATTTGCGTAAATATAATGTACGATATTAACATTTATAAGCGAAAATTCTGATTTTTAAGGGAATAATTTCTGATGAAAAATGACACTAACGTCTATTATAATTAAAATATGCATGGAGTAAAATTTAAGATATGCTTTCGTTACTTTAAAAAATCTAAATATAATACAAAGACTCACAAGTAGTAATATATTTAACGTTTTTAAAACATTAACAGTCTCTGTGTTTAAAGAAATTGAATAATGTTACCGTAATTGAATAATATTGACATAAACAAAAATAATTAATTTAATATAGGCATTTGAAAATGTAAAATTCTGTTTAAATATTTTAAAAATCAATAAATTCCATATATATTAATATATCAAATCTTGTAATCATAATTATGATAAATGTGTTTATAAATAATAATGAAAAAGTTTAATTGTTATATAATTTCGCGTGTAATTTTTTTATTTATTTTTTTCTCAGCTTTTGAGATTATCATTAGGACATATCGGCGGTACTATATTTTAAAACAATTTAAATTTATTAATTGTATAATGAATTTTTGTTTAATGAATCCCTGTAAAAATAAATATCTTACTATTAAATAATTTGTATAGGGCATTCTGATACAATTGTGTTAAATAATTTTACAATCAACTGTATATTAATATGCAAATCAGAAGTTTAGTCTAATTCTCCTAATTTTCCCTAACTGTTTATATATAGCAAATATACACTAAGATTACACTATTTAGGTTTATTTCAATAGTATGTATTTCCAGGACGTGAACTAATGATGAACTTAGTTTGAACGCAAAGCTGGCGTCATATTTCAACATGTGTACTCGGCTAACTTATATATTGTACGTATGACCGAACCTTTCCTCATTTGGAAGTCGTAGGAGAACGGGGATGTTTGCTGATCGATGGCGCTTTTTTATTAAACAATTGATTTAATATAAATATTATGCAGTATAATTAAATGCTTAAAATAGGTTTCTCTAAGATATAGTTACTAGAAATATTTTAATTCCTTAATATTGTATCTATACACGTCATAATATGTTGCTGTAACAATTTTCATTTATACTTTAATTTTGTTTGAACAATAAGGAGAAAGTCTATTTGAAGTCAGATTATTATTTATGACGCAAATATTACGAAAAATGTGAAACATTTAATCAATTAGGTTTAGATAATAATTTCAATTCTTTTTAAGTTCTAAAGAAAAGCAAATTTTTATAATATGCTTATATAAAATGCTAAAAATATACTGTTTTAACTAAATAAAATAGAAATTCAGTATTTATATATATAAACGAATGTCACAAGAGCGGATGCAGCTGCATATTTTTTTTCCTGGAATATGATTATATATAATTGATTGTTAGATTTTTTACAACATTAAGAAGACATATAGTATATTTCATAGAGCAATATTTTTTTATCGATTTTTATCAGATTTGAAATAAAAATATTAACAGAGACATATTTACTTTATATTTTTGTGTCTTATTAACCCTTCGTACGTGGATATATTTTATAGGGTTTGTCTTCATTGGAAAAACAAAGTTCCTATCATTCGATTAAACTGACATTTGGTAAACAGATATGTACCTTCTAAAAACTTGTCGAGCTATTGTATTTATATTAACAAATTGCTATCAATTAGAATAATTTGTATGACTTGATTAGGTCATAGACTCCAGTTTAGTAACAATATGTGAAAATAACCAAATGTGCTATAATATATTGAATTTTATATATTACAATAACTTTTGATCAAAGCAACCAATCAGATTCCAGATCACGAGATCAATATTTACAGTGTGATGTATTTTTATTGTTATACTATAATTGAGCTATAAGTAGTACACATGCTATTTGAGTATTATTTTAAATTGTATACAATTTTAATATATTAATTTTATTATTCATGTCGTTAAATGTATATATTTTACGAACAACTTATTTTTCTATTAATTTTCCAAGTTTTAGTTCCTAATGTCATCGGCAAACAAGAATTCTCAGGAGTGGGGTCTATAAAATAGTTGAATAATAGCTCAATATTTTTCTGCTATAATGGTGAAAAAATGGAAATTATATTTATTAGTTTTTTTGTTAGATAAAAGTATTTCAGCCACTGAGAAAAAAATAAGGGTCATACATTACATCATTCAATCAAAAACGTAGAAAAAATTGGTCTGCCTCTCCACAGACTATTAAGGTTGATAATTGTAAGACAATTAGAACTATACCAATCAAACATATATTTTCCGATCATACTTTAATCATAATTAATTACTAATAACTAATCAATAATCAATCATAATGTGAATTAAATATAAATGGCATCAACTATTATATAAAATATATAACATCGGCATGACTATATGTACAAAGTCAAATGAGATAAAAATATATATATATGGAAAATCGAGGGTCACATAAATGAGTACAATGTACATATGTCATAATTTAATAAGCATAATCAAGAATGAACTATTTGTATTGGGATGAATGTTAACTTATATATGCATTATATATATTTGCTGCATAATAATCGCTTTAAATAACACAACATAGCTGTATATACAGTATGCCTTAACTCATTAACTCTTAAAAAACGTAATCAATATATCACAAACTAATGAAGGTATTATATCACTTAATCATCCAGGAACGTGTGCGAGGATCATACAACATAACGACTTCAATGTCCGAGTCATTCTTGGCATTGGCTAACAGCTCCGATATATTCAACGCCAGCATTGGTTCAGCATAATGCCCCATGAATTCCAGTACTAGAAGAGTTCCGGGTTGTTCTGCTTTTCGGGAGAATTGAAAAGGCTCCTTTCTGACATTTTCAAATCTATTTCTGTCGATTTGAAGAGTCCCGGATCTAATGAAGCTGTCCGGCAGACCGTCTTCTGTCACACCCGAAATGTGGATGTATTCGGAATCCTTCCTGGAAATCTTCAAGCGTCGAACCAGATTCCAACTTTGAAAAAGATTTAAAATAATATTTTTTAAGTATTTTGAATAGTAAATATTTTGGAGTAATTTTTTAACTATTTTTGAAATAATATATGACATATGCGCTTTATATAACCGATTAGTTATTTATAAAATTTGTATCGAAAGTAAAAATTTCTCTCAAAATATGTAAACATTTTGTTATCAAATGTTTCATAGGGCTATTTTAAAAGATATGCGCAACATTTTTCTAATTTTAAACCATTGTTTAGTAAAAAATTCATAATGCAAATATTGCGAAACATTATTTATATTGCTAAAACGGATGTGTGCGGATATTGGCGCGATTACAATTTACATTTCAAGGTTTACCGTAACTTTCTCTCGCCCTTAATGAGTCATGTGATGGGTCATGGAGTAAAAGTTCACATTCCCATACTACTTATAATGACGGTTTAACGTTGAGGACGAGGCATATTGAGGGAATTTCTTCATTATCTGTCATTTCAAGAAATATGTACTATTTTAATCGATTTTTTCGAGTTTTAAAATAAAAGATTAATTTAGATCTGTTTTCACTAAAACTTATGTATTTTAGTAGAAAGTAAGCCTTCTGTGCACAGGCCATATTATTCGATATAAGTGGCATTAATTGAAACTAAAAATTGTTTAATTAAACCTTCAAATTTTTTAAATAGCAGTTAAATTTACATTCGGTTTTTCGGTTATACAAAGTTGAACATATTTTGTGTTGACCTGATCCAATGACAATATTTCTAATGTCATGCCAACAGGAATTCATTTTTAGAAAATGTAAACGGTCAACTACAATTTTAGAATTCCTGCATTCTTAAACATCAATTAAATCTTCTCTGTATTGTTGAAAAATATTGTTGTCTTATTGTGCAAAGAAAGGATATCATTCAAACTTTTTAAATTGTTATAATAAAATTTTAGAATTATTTAGTAAGTACTTGTTATGAGCAATTTATATATTTCAATTTTTATATTTCATTCTGATGGCCCTATATGTGTTTATATTTGTTTAAATCCTGATCATATAACGTTTTGTAAAAGTATAAAAAACTGGTGTATATACTGACTGTGCTTATATAGGAGTGCATTTAATAAGTTGACATTATTTTTTAAATAACAATTGAAATCTGAATATGCTTCCTATTTATTATTTATATATTTAAGGATTTATTTAAGTGCTCTACTCATTGATTGATTTTTCATACTGTTTATCGTATCAGTTACAAAGTCATTTAGACCTTTCATGTAAATATCTTCAGGGGTCCACTCACTCTGAAATAGGAAGCTGGAGCTCTTTCAAAACAAGGGCCATGAAGTGGTCCGTTTTGGCGTAGACCCGAAGGGTGGCTCTGTTATCCAGAGGAGTTTTCTGTAGATTGCAAATGACCAAACGGCCACCGTTCTCGGATGCTTTCTGAATATAAGAACAAACACATTTCTTAAATAATGCATCGTTCAGATAAAAAGGACATTTAAACAGTTGTCAGATAAAACAAAATATTTAATCTACAAAAGCTACGAAAACTGCT
This sequence comes from Coelogynopora nodosa, assembly GCA_034780555.1. Lineage (NCBI taxonomy): Eukaryota > Metazoa > Platyhelminthes > Proseriata > Coelogynoporidae > Coelogynopora > Coelogynopora nodosa. The sequence continues at coordinate 13,254 of JAUZND010023385.1, read as the reverse complement.
GTTGATTGATTTTTGTGTTAAGCTGCTTCGTTGCACTCCAAATTAAAATAATCAATATATCGTGATGCCGTTTTATTCATTTAAATATAAATTGTATATAAGAAATATATATTAATATACTGCTTAAAATAATAACATGTGTTAGTTATTAAATGACTTATAAATTAGATTTCAATGGAAACGCACTACTCATTAAAAATGGTGCATGTTCATACTTCGTTTACCAAATTTAACTCGAATTAATCCTATACTTGTTTAAAGCTATGGATAGAACCAGCACCATGAAAGCAATGCCATCACGATCAATAACAGAAAAGTGATTCGATATGTTAATGCGATTGGTTAACATCGTTTTAAAATAAAAATATTAACCATCAGATTTTTAAATCATTAATTAAAAATATTTATAAATCAGTTTACGCTAGTACCAACCAAACTCTAGGAATATTGCATTAAATTTCGCCATTTCTTTATAATGATTAACTCAAACCTTATTACAATCACTTCATCATTTCAAAGTGCTCATATTCTATATAATATGTACAACACGAATTGCATTCCATTTCAGGTCATACATTTGTAAACCGTTTATGTGAATTCTTCATACGGTATAATTTTACGACCCGGGATAAAGAGTATATAAACGTTTTACTATACTTGGCGCGTGTGAAAATATTGTGCTTTTCTTGAGGCATTCTTGAGGCGTGTATCACACGCCTTTGTAATACAATAAAATCAGATGGAAATTGATATTTTTCAAAACAAAAAAGAATAATAAGAAATTTAAATGAATATTATACTGTAAAATTAAATCTTTAATTAAATTAATGAAACATTTAAATAAATTAATATTAAATCTTCTTGTAATTGTTTTCTATAATTTGGAACAAACTCTATAACTGAATTATACTATTGACATTTTATAACTATGAAGCCTATAAAGCGACGTTATGAAAATGTTGATTATTATGTAACACTATCACAATATATATTATTACGTGACATTTTCAGAATCTATTTTATTACGTAACATTATCGGAATGTAATATCATTACGTAACATGTTCACAATGTATTATTGATTAATGTACGATATATTACAACTTCAGAATTATTTTTTGTTCATAGTCATACAAAACTACTATACATTAGGTTACTATATATTATTGACAAATAAAAAGCTAATTGAATTATAATGTAACATTTGTATTTGTTCCTAAATAATGTACCTACATATATCCCAATGTGCCCACATACAGTACTTCATAAACATTATTAATAATATTTATATTCTAGAGGTAACCAACCCGAAAACTCTTTGGGCCTCTAATTCACTACGGGTGTTTGTATCTGTTTTTGTAAATTGTATTATTATATTTGGTTGACTAAATTGCAATGAAACAAGCACGAAAAAATGCAATATTTAATCACACTTGTTACGTTTATGTAGAAATTGATTAATATATATGTTTTAAACAATTGATTTATGATATTCGAGGTAAAAAAGTACTGGATCGAGAAAAGTTAGACAATTTATTATGTACAACGAACTAAATATACATAATATATTTATTGCAAAATCATATTAAACAAATAACTGAAATAAATATGACATCATTTTTAGACATAATATTCTAAATAAAATTGTAAGTCATACATGCATGCAACCGCTTGCTACAGATTCATACAAATTAATTTAACAAAACAAATTTCGTATTAACTTTTTTTTTCAATATGCTAATATGGAACATTAAAAACAGTTAATTGTCTGAAGTTCAACTTTAGTCATACAATCTCTCCCCCTCCCCTCTTCCCTTCTCCTATGAAGTCCTGAGAGCTGCCACCCCTCTGTTCCCATCGAGCTCACCTTGGGCATGTCCGCTGCTGGGGTGACCGTCAGGGAGCTGCCCAACACCAGACACAGGTCGGCCGAGCGACTGTGGGCGAACCCGGTCAATAGGGGCCTCTTCGGGAGGGACTCAGTGAAGTTGATGATGCTGTCGAGGAGCTGGCCACCGCAGGCCGAACACTTGCGCTCCGTTGTGTGGTCGTGGACGTCGTGGTTGTTGCGGCAAACGCTGGAAATTGGGGCGCATAATGCAGGTTAAACATGATGCAATATTGTGAATTGTGGCTCATAATGCAGGTTAAACATGATGCCATACTGTGAATTGTGGCTAATAATGCAGGTTAAACATGATTCAATGCTGTGAATTGTGGCTCATAATGCAGGTTTAACATGATGCAATACTGTGAATTGTGGCTCATAATGCAGGTTAAACATGATGCCATACTGTGAATTGGGGCTCATAATGCAGGTTAAACATGATGCCATACTGTGAATTGTGGCTCATATTGCAGGTTAAACATGATGCAATACTGTGAATTGGGCGCATAATGCAGGTTAAACATGATGCCATACTGTGAATATAACATACTACATATAACACTTCAATAACTTACTAGCATGTAAAATGATGGTTGTAGACACGTACAATATCTAATGAAAAAAAAGAACTGCTATAATTTCCACATCAAAGGATTCGTAAATATGAACTAGATCCGATAAGACACTTGTGTAATTTTGAGATGCCAAGTATAAGATGCATCATTGAACAAACTAAAAAAAGAAATAAGCTATAATCTATAATAATGACTCATAAAATCAGCGTCAAAATTTGTGTTTAGCGCGTTTAGTAACACGCAAGTAACAATAGTAACATGCAAGTATCTACATATAAGTATTGCTAACTTTTTATTATAGTGTTTTATTTATAACAATAGATCGACGCGAGATTTAAGTTTGGGGACATCTCGATATAGTCAATCTTTAACACAATCAGCACGTTACAGATTCATAATTGGTATTGTTTATTCTCCTCATTACTCTAGTTATGATCTGAATAATTCATGTCTTTCACTCTCTCTCTTAATGACAATTCATTGATTTAATTACTATGGCATGACTGAATGAATTTATTGTAGACAAAATTTACCATATTATACTAACTTAACCTATTTGTTCAATATAATAACTGATAATCTGATTATCAAAAATTGACTTCATGATGTATTTATTATACAATATGTATCGAGGTGTAATGGTTCATATACCATCGGAACATAATGGTGATTAATCGGCTAACGTTAACCACTTGAATATCATAACAATTTACTCTAAGAGATATATTTTAACCGTTTAGGTTTATTGCGTGTACTTAAATACTCGTAACAGTTGTGCGACTAAAAAGGTTTTATTATAATTTACACTTAATATATCAAACAACTACGTTTACGTTTAGTATTTTAGTAACTCTGAAAATTTTATTTTGAACTGTTTAATATATATTAATAATAAATTTTAAAAAATAACCTTAAGAAAAATTTATTACATTAGGCATATATTGGAATCTATGGAACAGAAAAGTAACAAATATCTAAAACGTAAAGTTAATTATTATATGTTTGGCTATAGACAAAATGTATTAAAATTATGTGTTTACATAAATGTGTATATTATTCAATGGTTGAACCTCGAATAAGGATAAAAATCTGCCTATTGCACTTGGATAAAGTCTGTGGTGGAATGCAAATTTACATTATTTTATGTAATTAAAATATTGGTTATAATTACGTGAAATTATTACTGGAAGCGGCACCAATTCATTCACAAGGATTGTACAACACTATATTATATAGTTTATAAAACGCTCACCCGTGTAATCTTTTCAAGATGTTGTGAAATATATGTAGAAAATTAAAAACATATTTATATAAGAGTAAATTTCTTTTTACAAAACCTTTACTATTGTAAAGAAACTTTCGTATATTGTTATGCATAATTCAGTGTTCCGAAAATTGGATTTTGGGAGGTTGATAAGTGGTCGATTGACTAGAGAAATATATTATAAAAGGAACACAATTTTTCGAAAAATAGTTTACTCTTTTCATTACTTATTTGGGTTGGACGATTATATTTAAAAAAGTTCTTTTAATGTGGTCTTCGACACATTATATATTTAATTGGTCGTACGTAATACAGGAGCTCTGAACAGATCTATATTTTTAAAGATCAAATTTTATTGGAATTCATATTATGTATTTAATAGTTGCCGTTATTTTCACCGTGTTTACCATGGAGGTTGAGGTTATTTGCAGTTATATCATGTTCAGCATTTTAAAATCATTTGAATGAAGAAGTTTTGCGGATAGATTTATTACACGTATGTCATAGTTATAAAGATTAGGTGAATCAATTATAAGAAGACAATTAAGAAGACTTGTTTCGTGAATTATAAAACACACTTACTAACTTCCTGGTCTGCCAATTCACAATTAGTGTCTAATACATACATTTTTGATATTTTTAATCAAAGTTTAATTATAACTTGTCTAGTAAGATTGGTTATCAATTTATTGATTTATTGTTGTAATATTGATTTATTGTTGCACCATACTAAACCACAATACAAAATAATTTAATGCAAACGTTCTGTAATAAGTATTTCTGACGCACTTTTTATAAGTTCCATATTTCTTTTCGAATTTAACTGTTGAATTAATTGATTTTACAAAGTATTATGTTTACAGGATTAATAAACAAATAGTTCACATAATTATGATTAATGTAATCAACATTTTTTGAAATAAACCATACCTCAATTTTAATAATCAACAACCGTAAAAACTTTTTGAAACCGGGGACTTACTCAAAATCTCGGACATATTCACGCTTGCATTTGCTGCAGTATTCCAGCATCGAGTTGCCATGCAGTTCCGCCAGTTTATCCGGAGCGAATCCACTTCTGCGATGGAGCCCGTCACAGTTCTGAGAGATGAGAAACTTGAGCAACCCCTCGCGCTCCAGATCAACCAGGCACATGTGTGTCGCGGTGGGAAAGGCGGAAATGGTGTCGACACTTCGAGCGGGCGCCTTTCCCTGGGCCTGGAGCGTCCACACTCCGCTGGGTCCCCTGAAGTCGGAGATGCCCGCCGAGGTACTGATTCCAGCCCCTGTGAAGGCGATGAAATGGTGGGCTTCTCGAATCCACTTAGCTAGAGTTTTGGCCTGATCGGCAATGATCGCCGCTTCACTGTGGTGCTCGATGACTTCGTCCTGGTTTTTGTGCGCGCTAAATGCCATGTTATTGAGTTGTTTTTTTGCTTAGAAGAATATATACGTGCTGGTTTTGGTGTTGCAAATATTCCGCGATTAATACGTTGATTTCTTGTAAGGTAAGATGTTCTTGGCAATGTGATGCTTTTATACTCTTGAGGTGAGCTCTATGAGGATTGCACAACGCTGATGCAATGAATGGATAATCAATATATTCTTGTTACTAAATTTAGCTTACTTGCTCAACAACGGTAGGTGAGCGATGTCTATATTTAGTTTAGTAAAACGGGAGTGCAAGCTCACAGTCAGTGATGACACGTATAAGAAAACAAGGAAGAAAAAAAAGATATCTTTAATAATTATAATAACAATTTTAACATATTATATAAATACTGCGCGGAATAATTGAAAATATTAGATATACAAATATATTTTGCATATTTCCGTTTCTTTATAAAATGTAGTTATTATTGTAGTAATATTATTATTACAAGATATGTAAAAGCATAAAATACTCTAATTAATTTATGACTAAATACCGCAAATCTGTAATATGACTAACAACTCAAATAGATTAATTACTATTATATAATACTAAACGTGACATACAAATAATGAAACTTGTATTTTTCTTTTTAATGCATGAATTAATAAGTGTTCAACTAAATATACATACAAATAACTAGATATATATTTAAATTATACACTACTGAACTTTTTAATATTTATTATAAAATATTATAAAGTTATATGTGCAATTTGTAATTTGTTTTCTCGAAGTACTTGAGCGTTTTCGATCTTATTGGACCTCTTCAGTAGTACGTTTGTATATTTATATGTTTACTTGATAATAGATACAATAGCTGGATAATTTTAACAAAGACCTTTCATCGAAATTTCATCAATGAGCATTTCACTACATATTTCTTCAAAGATTTATAATCATAACTTCTGCAATCCATAAATTGAAATTGAAATTGAAATTGAAATTTTAATTACAAATAATATTTGATGGTTAATATTGTTGTCATAATCCTTTGTGATGTTGATCCTTCATAATCCTTAATTATGTATTGACAATTAATAATAAAGTTGTTTTTAATCAATCTATATTCCTGGCGATTCTAAAATAGTATTGACTATTTATTTAATTATGCTAAGTAAAGTTGACTTATTTATTATCAAACACATTTTCATACCATATCAAGATTATATAATTGATTTTCTAAATAATTAATAGAAAAACATTACATTCTTTCATTAGAAAAGTAATATTTCTATACTTGGATATCAATGGATTCTCAATCGCTGCGCTATCTCGGATAAATAGATTCTCCTCATATAGAAAAGTTCTACGTTTCCAATTTCAGGAAAATAATAATATCTATCAATTTATTTATAAGCTCGCAAAAAATGTTTCTCAAGACATTCGATAATAATTCATTAAATCTGATTAAACCACAGTATATAGTACTTAATTTTGTAACACATTGTTACATGATTTAAAAAAACGAAGTTATGAATTAAGCAAAGACGTCGGATTTATTTTAATAACTCAAATTGATTTATTGATTCATTCCTCATTGATCTGATCTCTATAGAATTATTAATTTATAAATTATTCAGGCACCAATGCATGACGAGCTCTCTTAAATATATGAAATGAAGCCAGAATTATCGATAATTATTGTAACATTGCTTCAGAATATGAGTTAAATAATCAAATATTAATCCACATACATTGGACATACATCATACCAGGAGTTATTTGAAGTGAAAATGAAATGTAAAATGTAAAAATATATTTATTTTACAGCAGAAAATGAAATGATATGATTTATACAAAAAATTTCCGGGATTTATTTGGATAACTCCCGGAATATTCAAAATAGTACTTAAACCACTAAAGAAAATGATTATAGATGAAATAAGGTAATCTATGAATTTTATCTATGAATTTATGATAAAATTTATGACAAATCTTTTAAAATTATTATTCATAATTTTATACATACATAATATCAATAATTTTAGTTGACTTTTAATCTATTTCTTTGAATCGATATTAATTGGCGTCTAATGACCGTTGCTTCCATGGTTTTTATAGATTTTTATATTGTTGGATATCTAAAATATTGAACATTTATAGATTAAATGTATTTATTTAAATACTTGAACTGCAATTCAAAACCTTTAGCACAGAAGTATCTTTATTTATTCGCAGAAATTGTAAAAAACGTTGTAGATAACAATTTGCACAACATATAAATATATACATGTGGATTATAACTTTATTACCTTTAATTTTATTAAAAAGTAAGTGTTTTAGACTTATAGTCTTTTAACCTACCGTTGTATTTAGTGTATTGTTTTCCCTGACACTAATTCTATGAGGTTCAACTCCACATTAGAAAGATAACTATCAAACATTGAGACTCAGAAGTTAGAAGGAATTTATGATAGATACTTTTAAAATAATTATATGTGATAAAGGCCATTTGAGAGAAAATATATTTGTTCTGTACCTAAACAAAAGCGGGCGCCCTTTTTAAACAATTCAAATTAAAGTAATTAAACATTGTAATTTTATTCACCCGTAATGAAATACATTTCTATTTTATTGATGATAATATATACCTATTTAAGGTTTTTGGCTATATGTATAACATTTTCTCTCTTCTGAATGATGTAATTTAAAAGAAGATAAATAGTTTTTGTCAGTCATTATGATGTCAATGGAATAAAAATAATAATAAGGTTTTTTTTAACAAGACTAAAACCTACTTTTATATTAGAATAAAGTTTCAAGAATTTCACAATTTCATTAGAATGGACAGAACTTTTAATAATATTAGTTTAACGTATATATAACTTATCATTATTTGTTCTAAATTTTGTTGTCAAAATCTAAAAGTAATATTCTTAATTCCAGGTATTCTTATTTTGGTAAAAGTTTAGCGGCGTAAAAATAAAATAACAATTTTTTCGGAAATGTAAACAAATATAAAGATAAAACTAATATTTTGTAATACCAAAAGTGTATTTAGTAATTGTGTACATCGTGGGACGTGATTAAATATACATAAAGTATAAACATAGAGTTAAATAAGTTTCTGACTTTGAATGTATTTATTACAGATATTGTTCACCAATTGTAACAACAAACCTGGAGAATAAGTGATGGTCTTTGTGAGCATTCTGATAGACAAATTCATGGAGATATGTGGGAAACAAGTCCTCGGAGGTGCCATGCTGGCGTCTTAGCTTGAGCTTGGACCTTATCCAGAAGCTCTCAACTGATTGTGTGTGGATTTCCAGATCATTGGGATCAACGAAGTTCTCACTGTGGTTTATCACGGAATGAATATGCACCCTATTGTTGAGATTGACTAGATTATGATACGCACGCCAGCCATCTGACATAATATTGGTCTCTGGAAGTATATACTGGCACTGCTGAATAATGTGTTCAAGGGTGGGAGTGGTCCTATCTGCAACTTCGACCATAAAGCACTTATTGCCCCCACATTCAATCCCTCCAAAAACCCAGTGACCTTCTCTCCACTGTCCGCAATGGTATTTTCTGTGAAAGAATTTACTCTCATCAATTTCTACAATAATGAGCTCACCATTAGCATCAATTCCCCCAACTTCTTGAGGATGGTCAATCAGCCACTGCTCATACACATTCCTGCAGAAATTCGCTCAGTCAATGATCGTGCAATTATTACTCCCCAACAACGCTTCGTGTTTGATGTCGGTTTGCGGCATGTCTCTACACCAACAGTATATTATCACAATCAGCTTGCTTAGTGGTAAATGACTTCCAGAAAAGAATGAATCAGCACAAATGCTTCTTCTGCCTTTGCAGTTTCTGCAGTACCATCGATAACCATCAATGCCCTCATTGTAGGTATTGAGGCTGCAGTCAATGTCACACGTTTCACAACGATGATTGTTTTTTATTAGTCTATGGGAGGCTAACCAGCGTAGTGTAGTCATATTATCTACAAATATCAGTCCAAAGTGTAATAGATGATTATAGTTCTCATTCAAAATTGCCTGGCGATCTATATAACAGATCAGCATTGTCTATGAGATGAGTAATTGCACATGGTCTACCTCGACCAGCCATGATGAATTTTGAATATTAGCAGTCTTAAAATCAAAACCAGAAATTAAATTATTAAAACACAAAAAAAAATTTTTAATCTTTATATTTGTTTGCATTTCTGTCCTGAAAAAAATATATTATTTTACGCCACTAAACTATACTTTTACCCAATATTATGTTGCAAAACAATTATGTGTCAGTATCATATTCATACTTAAATATAACCAAAATATTATAATGATTTACCACTGTGTTGCTTTTTAGTAAAAAAATTTTTAATGTCATTCTTTGATCATTAGAACCACCTACCCACCTCTTTATCATCAGCTAACACTACTACTAGTTTTCATGACTTTATAGTTATTAGATTACTGCAACCCCTTGACCTTGGCCTTCACTTATAATATATGGTCATATACTAAAATTAAAAACTATACAGTTATAAACTATCTATAGTATAAGATATATCTATGAACATAAACACTATAGCAACATATTTTCAATTTAAATGACAATAAAGTCTTAAGTTAAAGTAAAATAATTAAATATGTAAACAGCAATTCATGATCTAACAGTTCATTGTTGATAAACGAATCAGTGACCCTAGCATCTCAGTCAGAGGATAGCCTCTGACTAATTTAATTGACTCTGATAGGTATTTATAATAGATTTTATATAATAATATGATAAGAGATTTTAAATATATATTAATATATTTTGGTTATCATTATAGTCATACAAATGTAATTAATTTAAAATTCATAAGTTTTTTTAATTACATATTTGTTATTCTGTCAAATACATTTTAATATAGTGATAATAACGTTATACAAAATTACAACTTTCAAAATTATTTCAAATTTCTACTCACCATTTGTATAGTACAAAATAAAATTAATTTATATAAAGGGATTATGGATAAAACTTCAATATATATATTTCTTACGTAATAAAACTAAAATAGTTTTAACAAAAGCAGTTTTACAACTTATATTTTAAAAAATGTTAATGTACATATAACTATTAGTTTATAATATATGCATTAATATAAATATACAAATAGTAAAATTTAATAAAAGTCCTGCCACCTCCTTAAAACAATGTGAAATTTATTTTTGCGGTATTTTTTATGTAATTTTGTTTAATTGATTACCCATGTTCTTTAAATATTACGACTTGCTTTTGGATAACAATGATAATGTTATTATTATTATAATTATTTTAATATTATAATTATAAATATTATATTATCCAATTATTTTTAAAAAGTATATAATATTCACTCTAATTATTCAAAAATATTAATATTATCGCTAATAAATAAGTAAATTAATAAAAACTCCACTTTACGATATTCAAAAAATATTTAGGTCAAAACTCTAAATCTAACGCGTAATTTCGATACAAACCTTCTAAGTGTACACTATATATAATTTTAGAAATGTTCTGAAATTTAAAAAATTACGTTTTTTCATGTGGAATGAAAAAAGTCGCTTTTGCAATTAATCATTATAAATTGCAACAGTTAGAGAAATTTAAAACATAGAATGATGCATACCCGAATGTGTTGTATAAATATTATATATATATTTATATATATTATAAAAAGTCCGCATTCTTAATATAGCTTTTGAATTGTGTAATGTATATATCTGTATTATTATTAACCTTATATAGTAAGATAAATTTGATATCAAAAAGTTTTAGAACAGAAATATTAGAAAATAAGTCAGAAATATAGAAAGGTCAGAAATATAGAAAGGTCTGAAATATAAATACAGCTGTTAAGATTATTTACAAATGAGGGATATGGATTAAATAACATAATATGATAAATGGTTAATCAAAAAAAATGTTAACAGATAAATTAATATCACCATGACATTCAAAAACTAATTTTAAAATTTATAAATAGTTTGAATGGTAATAAATTCTGGTTCACGAATCTATTTCCGAAATTAGTCTGAGTTTTGGAAATCGGAATATAAATGTAAAATATAAAATTTTGTCGCGAATGTATGACTATAGGGATCATATATTTATATCTCTATGCAAATATAATGCTATAATAACTTTAAATTAAAATAATGTTCAAACCTTATAAGTTAAATAAATATTTTGTGAAAATTGTTAAGTTAGCTCACCAATTTTCGCAGAATATTCAATATACACTTGGGTTTTAAAGTTATTTTCTGTATCTAGAGCACTAAAATAGCAGCATCCATGTGATTAGCAATAATAATAATAGGAACCCCCCGTAGCATGTATTTATATGATTTATTCAATTAACAATAAATTAATTAAATACACAATATAATTAATTTACTGTGTAGCTGCTTATTTATACAAATTAGCTCATTATTCCACATAACTTAATTGGGATTATTTAGTGTCGTGTATTAGACCTATAGCTATATAGGCCTAAACCCGAAAGCTGTATTCACCCTTTACGGATAGATCAGCAAGCAGCATTATGAAAATTTGCTCAGTAATATAATCTCGACAAGGCTTCCTATAATATATTTAAGGAAGACTATAATATATAAAGCTTAATTCAGCAGAGATATTTTGACCTTTCTTCAGGTCTTCAACTCAGGCAGGGGCGTAGCCAGAAGTGAGCGCTGGGAGCCCGGGCTCCCCCCCTCCAAAATCCTATTTTCGAAAATTTGAGAAATTTTCATATATTTTCCGAAATTTGAGATATTTTTAGATATTTCCGAAATCATTCAGTTTTTTTAATTAACTACATAATGTTTATATGTTTTGTTTTATTATTGCAGAGTAAATAATATACCAATAAAAGAATTTTTTTGTCTGTTTATCAGTAGTGACTATAATTCTACAATAGCATTTGGAATTACCCAATTACCCTGTATAGCAGCTATTGTCGTTTGCACGCAAAATTTCGATGACTCACTATTAATAGGCGTGTTTGCGATGTGGCCACTATATACTTATAGGGTTATATTACCGACGTCTATTGAATATCATCTAGACTTTTGTTTTTATTAGGTTACAAGTGTGTCAATACACTGTTATTTCTTATTGTAAAAATTCAGTTTATTAAAAAAATAAGTTGTCGGAAAATTACTAGCGAAACGTATTGACGAATCCTGGCTACGCCCCTGACAGGAATGAGCGTTTGAGGATGAATGCAACATTTGGAACTTACCATTAAAATAAAGAAGAATAATTATAACATAAATGTTTTCACAAATCTTGTCTGCGATATCGAGAGGAAACATTATATGCTAATTAGATATAAGTAATTGCAAATTATTTATAATTTTAATAAGTTATTTTGTACTATACTTGCCAGTTTTCAAGTTTAGCATTTTTCAAATAAAATATTATATGCATTATATGAATTTGGATCATTTTATAAAATCTTTTAAAATACTTTTTAACCCGGTTCTTTAGGATTTAAAAAATAAAAGGAAAGTTTTTCTAACAACCGGGTTGTCGAAATAAGAGAGGAGAAGATCAGAATTTTATAGATTCTACGATCATAGATTATAGTTTACTCTATAATTTCAAGGAAACATAACTGACATAAAAATATATAATAGTAGAATTAAAATTCAATGCATTACTTCTTATTTTATACAATCTGTATAATTTATGAATGTATACTACAATATAATTAGGTATTTACACTGAGAAAGTCACTATAATTCAAGTTGATAACTGTTTGTATAGGATTTACAAGAATGTCTCCCAGTTCGCCAACACTCCCAGTTCGCCAACACTCCCAGTTCACCAACAGTCCCAGTTCACCCACACATTTCCCAGTTCACCCACACTTGTCTCAGTTCACCCACACTCCCAGTTCACCCACACTTTTCCCAGTTCACCCACACTTGTCCCAGTTCGCCCACACTTATCCCAAATCACCAATAATCATCTCAGTAGGCCAACGGTCGCACGGCAGCAAGAATATACATGTCGATGTAATTAGTGCCATATTACGTAACGATGCTAACGATGTGATTATGTTACTGTTAAATACTTTTAATTATTTGTCT
>JAUZND010023374.1:0-24793 GCA_034780555.1 Coelogynopora nodosa | reverse complement strand
CTCTCTCTCTCTCTCTCTCTCTCTCTCTCTCTCTCTCTCTCTCTCTCTCTCTCTCTCTCTCTCTCTCTCTCTCCTAGTCTTTATGATATGATCTATTCGTTAAACATCAGCATGCCAAAATTATTCAGTAGAATTATGATTATAATGCGACCATTTTTCAACGCGCACACTTTTGAAATAAATCAGCGGTTGGTATTGCTATTTCACATGTATGAAGACGGTACACATGAACAAATATTCCTTCCAAACTATGCACTAAGTATACTGACACAGGTAGTCAGGCTACTTTTGTCAATTCTCCTATAATCCTAGATTATGCATTCAGCCATGCATCAACTGAGAAAGATAAATAAATAGTTAAAGTACACCTCAATATTAAGTGACAAAACTATCTGAAAATAGTCTAAAATAAAGCTATGAAAAATATAAATAAAAACAGTTATATATATACATATAATCAAATAGCGAGAACATTTAACTCTATGTTAAAATAATTTAATGGAATTATATATGCAGCATATATATAGTTGAAAACATATTTGTAGAAATTCATGCAAAAATTATTATTAAACAAATAAAATAGTAATTTTTAATTAATTGTTTTACCTGTATTAATTAAAATTAAACTATTACAATTAAAAATAATGTCATTACTTCTTGAGCAAAGTTTATTTAATCAATCTTTGATGCTTTTAGTATACGTTATATTATAAATTAGTTTTATAAAAATATCTTATCTACATAATTTTTATATAAGTTTATATAATTAGATTATAACATTGACAAATAAAAAATATGTTTTCTACTATTTAAGATGATTACAGCAGTTTTACAGTATTACTTTATATTGTCTAAGACATTTCCTACCATACAATATTTATATAATAACAAATGTTAACGAAATGAAAAGGCCATACACAATAGCAGTTGAAAGAACAATTCTATGTGATCAGAATGTATTGTAACACAATTATACAATCTTTAAGTCAAATATGTAAACATGATTTTTCGAAATTGTACAAATTTGTAGTCTCTCCAAAGCGTAATATAATGATGATATTATAAATTATATTATATTTACCTTTTATAATTAAAATACTTATATGAAAAGAATAGTTAAATTATCATAACATAGGTATTATATTCATACAAAAACATATTTATTAACTAAACAATTTTTAAAAATTCTGAATTAAAAACAAAAAACACTAATATAATTTTCTTAAAAAGCCTAAAAAATAACACTCCAATCACTAAAAATCAATTTACATAGTTATATCGTAAACGCGGAAAATAATTTGATTAAATGATAATTTGTATTACGTTCATAATCGACTTACCGTGTAATATTTTTCAGTTAAAATTTTGTTATAAATTCAATATAATTCAAATCTCATTTCGGTACCTACTCTATTTCATTATTAACGAATCACTCAATCAATTTCAAAGATTTTTTACTCAATTTTATAAGACAATGAACAAAATTTCGACAAATATATAAATTCAGATTGAGTTTTTTGATAATAGTTCAAGTTTAACCGAAACATGTCAAACAAATTTAACTATCAAAATGCATAAAAAAGTGTTTTATTTCTCCTTAATCTTGTTTAATTCTGATTGAGTTGGCAATTCGTCGATGGCATTTTTCCTGATATATATTCTGAATTCAAACACATTCACAATAAGCATTGTTGCAACACAAACCTTTGTCCAATTAAAGCAACATGACCTTTGGTCTTATGTAAATAATCGAACGATTTTGATATAGTATAACATAATATAATATAGTATGGTACATATGTACATAATATATAATTAATATCACTACAATTAGTCATCTAGTTATAATTAAGTATATTAAAATTTGTCTCGTAAATAATTTAAAAAAATCAAAATTCAATATTATAATTTGTTGATACATCTTTAAACTGCGGTCGGTTATTCACTTGATGATGACATAGACACCATGATGTCATCAATTTGTTTAAATAGAAGTGTGGTTTTACTTGTCTTGAAAACATAAACAATAATATTATCCAATATATTATGAATAGGACTCATATTTAAAATAATTTTTTGTTTTTTTATGATATAAAAAAGGTGGACTTTCGCTTGTAAAATAAATGTTATTCAGTTTTTAAACATTTTTTAAATTAATATGATGTACATTTTGAAAAAAAATAATTAAATACTGAGGGTTGAGCTATATGCTAATCAAATTTTGTTTTGAATGTACCTTATTCAAATATTGTTATATAAACAAGCATTCTTTAAACAAAAGTTTTCGATCTTTGTAAACTCCGTTGTAAATATTAACTATACCATGGGCAAACAAATCGATTTTCAATCAAATGTTTTCACTGTAGGCTTATAATATGATATGATAATACGCAACATAAATATATAACTATATCGTATATTGTACCTGCAATAAACCCTTGATCATATATGTAGACTAAAACCACTAAAACAGAATTTATAAGACGGAAATCTGAAAAAAACGAAGTTATATGCAAACTCTGCATAAATGACAATAATGAATTAAATAAATCACCCGAACAGAATATGGTTTCATTGTTTATGATCTTCTAAAAACACTCGTATGAGTCAGTTGTGTATAGTTGTTATATTATAACGAAATAAACTTTTGTCAATTTTGTCAATAACAAACGTAAAGTCCGTTTTGCATATATACAGATCATTCGAAAAATGGGTAACTTGTTTTACTGCAACAATTAAATATTAAATGAGAGTCATTAATGAAACATATAAGTTCATTTGGTAATTTACTGTTTTTATATTTATAAATTTGAATTGGTTTTTTGTAGTGGATTCCTTCTACCTAAACAAATCACCACGCATAAAGAAACGGCGATGAAGTAAAAACGTAATTTGAACACAATGCGGATGTAAAGAAAAAAATATACATTTTAGTTGATATCATGTATTTTATTATATATATTTATAAATAAAGTCATATTTATAAAATTTATATTGAATGTACTCTTGTTAGGAATAAAAGATTGTGTTATAATTATATACTTATATATTTATATATATATATTATTTTAATGTATATATAATATTATTATAAAATATATATTACAAAAATTATTATATATTTTTTTATATCTTTGATTTTTGTGTGTGAAATATTTTCTCAGTAAAGAATAGTGGGTTGATTTGAAACGCAATATAAATTGCTTTAACTATTTTCTCTAAAATTAAAGTGTGCTAATTAATTAAAAAAAAGTTGTTGCATTATTTATTTGTTTAATGTATACAGCAATTAATTTTTAATCCTTATTCGTTTATGGAATATACCTAAATCTGTCAATTTGATCAATGTAGTAGCTGTCTATATATAACATGTGTTAATTTTCCTTTGAATAATAAAATTTGAATAAATTAAATTGAATTTAATTATATTCCATCTAGTCAAATTTTTAAGTTCATCATTTATTTTCAATAAATATATAAAATTCAGTCAAAATATGCACGAAATCTTGTTTGAAGAATATCGAAGATTTCGAAATTTCAAAATTTAATTTGGCTTAAGTATGGTCAGTTAAGTTTGTTAAGTAAGACGATAGCACCATTACTTTCGGCATTGATTACAACTTTTAAATAAAGTAAATTAGAAGAATTGAGGTAAATTCAAAAAAATATTTTCAAAAACTTGTTTGAAAAAATGTATTGATATTTTTCCTTTTTTTTAGACATAGCTGACAGGTTAATTTAATAAACATAATTATTATATAAATACATAAATACAGTAAAATGATATAGTTAAATCTACAATAAGTTAAATAGCAAGATTATCGTTTGACTTGCTTCTGTTAGCAAAATATAATATCCTTATGATTTTCTACTTTTTTTAGTTTTTGAATTGTTTTAAAGATTGTAGTTGCATTAATATACTTGTAAACATACTGTATACAACTGTCAACATCCAATCTGTCTTACCATCGGGTGAATACATTCGCCCTCCACGTACTCGCTTGAATCTGGCTCCAAATGGACACGAACGACAGCGGAGAAATAATATCGCAGCTATAAGCACCATTGAGATGACCAGGGTAATGGCCACCATGACAACGATGATGACCAAGTCCCCCTCAAGCCGACCATAACGATTGGAATTTGTTACAAGCTGAGTCACTATGTTCACGTCCAGCACGCGGTGATTATATTGAGGCGGTGTGCCCCTGTCACGCGCTTCGACAACCATTTTTAGCATGCCAAGGTCGCTTACAGTCATTGTCTTGGCTACATAGATGGCCCCTGTTGCACTGTCGAGTTCAAATAAACTGGATTTCGATTGAAGAATAAAATAATGCACTTCTGCGTTGACTCCCTCATCACGGTCTAAAGCACTCAATTGGGTCACGCGGTGTCCAACTGGCGATCGATATGTAATATTAATTGATTTGTTGCTGTCACTGGGGAATATCCATTGTGGTTGATTGTCATTGACATCGAGAATTTGAATTTGAACATTGACTGATGAGGATAGTGAAGGATTGCCCTCATCGCGTGCAACGATATAGAATGAATAGCTAGGAGTAGTTTCTCGATCAATGCCGTCTCGTGCCACAAATATTTGACCTCGGGGACTTACACGAAAATCTAGCATCGCTTTATTGCCGTCTTCGTGCTTCATAAAAAAATGAATGACATTGTTAGGTTGGGAAACATCGCCATCATGTGCATTCACATTACCAATTTTACGATTTGCTTTCTGATCTTCTTCGACTGAAAAGTGGTAAGTTGGCTGTTCAAATACCGGCTGGCAGTCGTTTACGTCCTTGATGATCACCGTCAGACTGCCCTGTACTGTATTTGATCGATATTTTTCTGAAGAAATTGACATGGCATCATTTGGAGAAATCGTTGGCGAAAATCCCCGGTCTACAGCAATAACAGAAATGTCAAAACGAGCACGCTGTTCTCTATCAAATACGACTCTAGTTTTTATGTCACCTGTTTTTTCATCAATAGAAAAGAACTCTGTGGACAATGAATCTAGAGAATAACGAATTTTGGCATTTTCTCCGTAATCTTGATCTTTCGCATCGGCACGGTAAACAAGTGTGCCTGCAGGAGCATTTTCTTCCACTTCCTTAGTCATATGTTGAGATGGAAATACTGGTGGATTATCATTGACATCCAATATTTTTACTCTAAATGATTGACTCGATGATTTAGCAGGCTTTCCATTATCGAAACATTCAATTGTTGAGTAATATTCTGTTTGGTTTTCACGGTCGAATGATGTTTTGGTGAGAAGTTTAAATTGAGATGTTGATCCTTCAAAAAGAGGTCGAACTTCAAAATTTGCTTTATCGACTTGACAATGAATCGGTTCTGTACCCAATTTATCGTCCCCATCAGTCACTGTAACACTCGCTATAAAAAAGCCGGCATCCTGATTCTCCATTACTGAGAGTTCCGAAGAACTGTCGGAAAAGGTTTGTATAGAAATCAAAGGTGAGTTATCATTTAAATTTGTAACGTCGACTGTTACCATAGTATCCACAATATGTTTTCCATCACTGACTGTCACGGGAACATTGTACTGCGCTTTTTTCTCAAAATCTAAATTGCCCGTCACAAAAATAGCTCCTGAGATTTTATCAATGCTAAACATTTCTCGTAATGACTTTCCAGCTGATGATCCAATCTCATAACGTAACCGTTTCAAGTCCAGAGGATCCATGTCAGTTGCTTTCAATTGAAATATTTTTTTATTGACAGGCGAATTTTCAGGTACAGATATCATTGGATTCTTAGTAAGGAATACTGGTACTTGATCGTTAATATCGAGAATTGTTATATTTATCGTAACACTACCCGTTAGACTTGGTGTGCCTCCATCAATAGCAAAAAGTTCTACTTGGTAAAAGTCTAGAACCTCCCTGTCAAGATCCTTATTAATTTTAAGATACAGCTTGAATTTACGAGGGACATTTTCCCCCGTTGGAATCAAGTTTGTTTCAAGTGTAAAAGCCTCAGAATCTGACTGCTTGCGAATACCGTATCTGACCGTTGTATTAATTGGTCCATGGTCTATGTCCGTTGCCGTTGGTAGAGCAAACTTTGTACCAACATCGCTGTGCTCAGGAATATTCAGTGGAATGTAGCGCAATTGCCACGAAGGGGCATTGTCGTTGATATCGATTATTTTCAGATCAATCATAATGAATTGCATCGAGCCCTGTGGTCCCTTTTGAGCCACATTCAGCGCTAACCGACAGTCTTGGACCGCTTCATCTTCGCAGATATCTTCACGGTCAATTCGACTTTTAATATTGAGGTTTCCGTTATGAGGATCAATTTTGACGTAACTGTTGTCTGGCAGAAATTGCTGCTGGTAGCCGGTGGCCAGTCCTGTTTGTGTGTAATGACCAGTTTGAACCAGTTTTGTGCGAAGATTACCAAATAAAGTTCCATTACGAAGCTCTTCGGGAGTCTCCATTTGGACTCGAATTTGAGAATGAACATGATTAATGATTAGGGTAAAAACGGCAAAAATTGTAAGACATCTATCACCGATTACACTTTTTAGAAGAGGCTTGCGGATAATTTCTTTCATCTTTTTTTGATCTGAAAAAGCAGAAAATAATACAATTTAAATTGCTTTCGATTAAACTAAATTTAAGTAGGCCTACAGCATTCTTTTTGATCAATAAAACAATATTTTCTTTTTCAAGTAATTAGAATTTCTCTGATATTACAGAAACTTTTATAATATTTTTAGTGAAATATTTAGAGAATAGATTAAGATTTTTGTGTTGGTCTTTAAAGATTTGTTTAACAATATTGTATAATATTGTTTTACATATTACAATGAAAGCGTATAATATTCTTATTGTTTAAATTAAAACAGGTTTTTATACGCTTGTTGCTTACCATATGCATAAGGGGTTTTATGTATCTCAATATTTAATACCGATATTCATATGAATTAATCTATACCGTAGTACACAAAATTCTCAGTTAATTACACTACAACTAAATGAGTTTTAGTAGCGGGATATACTGTATTATTAAATGTCATTCCTTTGCTGTAATATTTTTTCTGGTATATCCCGTGCTTATCGAAGAACTAAAATGACCTTTAGTAACTAGCGCGTATGGAAATGGTTCATTTCATGTGGTAGCTCTTTCTTTTTTGAAAACTATATGCTGTGGTTGGCATTTAACACATTATGGAATAAAACGGCTTTTTATTTTCTTACAATTATATTTGTAAATGCCAAAATCGTTTTTTCATAATTCAATTATCAATATATATATATGTAGTATACTTGTGTAAAAATAATTGTACTATGTGTACATTGTCTGTTCTCAAATAAATTACGTTATTATAATAATTAAATATACATTTCATCATATCTATAAAGTAACTGAGATATTTATTTAACATTTTAGGAATGTAAAGTATTTGTGTCAAATGTGTTACTATATTTTTTAATATGTTTTGTATAGTTATACACATGTTACAACATTTGTTATACACGTACATCAAATATTTAAATCTCCATTAATATATATATATATATAACATTGACTGCATATATTACACATTCTAACGATATATATGTAAGTCGAAAGCCGATCAAGGTTTACAAAATGTGGAGTTTATGGGAAACGCTTGAAAAATCATCAATATAGACAATTGGCCTTTTTGGTGCACAATTATTTTGGCATACATGAACATATGTTAAACATGTTCAGAAAAATGGTAAGTGTCATTGACACTGGTGTTCAATTGTCAGTAAGTCTCACTTATTGACGTTCTTCTTTCAACATTTTAGTTCTGACAGATGTGTTACCTGACATAGCCCTCCCAATGTTGGCTTCTCTTTTTGTTTATGCATATCCTCAACATTTATCACATGTTGATTTAGAATCTAAATTAAGAATCATTTCTTACATTAAATTAGCCACCATGTGTTAATTCAAAAAAAATATTGAACAATAAAAATATATAAAATCTATTAAATGCACAATTTTTTAGCAACATTCTTTACGTTGGCAAATCTGATTTAAAAGTAACACAACCATTTCTACATTTAGCTTAAAATAAGCTTTCGCTAAATAGTCTATATACTAGTATTAATTCACAATGAATAATTTATGATCATATTATAATTCCTATTAATATTGATTTATAAATATATTATCTTCCTAATTATTCGATATATATGTACAATTTAACATCTATGTATGTATAAAACATATTTATTAAAAATTCGAATTATGCCTTAGCTGGAATGATGTATTAAATATTACAATGATTGCATCAAATATTTAAAAAATAAAATTGAAGCAAAACATATTGTTTAAATTTTTTATTTTAATAACGTTAAACAAGATATAAACAATATAACAAACTACTTTTATCATTAAAATAGCTTTTTTTCACATTTCATGAGTTTGTTATTGACACATTTTATAATAAGATCACATCAACAAATGACATTAATGTGCAAACTATAAAAATAATATTTTGCACAAATATCACGTTAATCACGTTTAACTTAAAAAGTAATTTTCTTTAAAAAATGTATAATTACTCGTGTGTAAAATGTTATATTAATCACAGAAATTGTTTTTAAACTTCAGTTGAGTTGTAAAAAATGCCCGTTATGTTCATAAACCAATCAAGGCTTATCGTAACATAGACTTCTTCGTTTGGTCATTTAATATGAAAAAAAGTACAATAATACTCGTGTAATATAAAATATTAAATCGTTTATGTCATTACTTTCATTAATAAATAGTTGAGAAAATGCACTTTAGTATACAGATTGTATGTAGATAAAACGAAAATTATAGATTTTTATATAATTTTTTATAGAAGTTAGACAATAAAATAAAGAGAAGTATAGCACAGTTTACAGCACAGTTTTAGTGGACAGGCATTAGGTTTGCTATTAAAGTTAATTATGAATCTTTTATTTCGCTCTATTTTCCTATAAATAATAACTTTGATAAAGACCTCTGTAATTAGTCCAAATAAATATTTTGCACATTAAAATAAATCGTCCATATATACTGAAAATTACAGCGGTATATTATATAATTACTCTGCAAATAGCGTTTGTGATTCCTGTCTGACAAAACAGCTCTAATAGCTTTTACGTATTCCCAACAACTAAATAATGAATGACTTAATGCAATTTATTGAGTGATCCCACATTCGGTGGCTAATAGTTTACGAGACAATACTTTCATTGTCCATTGTTCCATTATGATAGAAAGATAATGCCTGCATATTAATGAGCTCCAGCTGCAGCACCATTATTTATCGGTGTTATAGATGAGCTCAGATATATACAGATGTGCTAACATCAAATCCTCAAAGGATTTTTTGGAGTCAGTCGAGGGCTTTCATAATATTTTTTGCTAAATCAGTATGTCATGTCTCCTCTCTATATATAGTGTACTATATCACATTTTATTATCAATTTTTAGATTTTAATAAAACTGTATGTATGTATGGCTTCAAAGAACGTACACTGCTGTAAGTGCTCAATAAGAGATGGGCAGTCTTTTTCTTCTTTAATCAGGCACACGCGCGCTGTTCTCCCGCCCTTTATGTGATGTGACATGCATACCTATTATGCTGCTATTAATAATGAGGGAGATACCTTGATATCTCAATGTCTGTGGATAATGCGATTTATTGGGTTTTAAGGGCGCTTTATGTTTGGTATTCATTATGTTAAGCAAACAAAAAAGTAAAAGTGCCTATCATTATTTTTAAGTAAGCAAATGTAATATTTGTTAGCGTTAATAAGGTGTAATAGAACCAAAACCGATAAAAATTATTGAATCAACTAAATATTAAAAAAAAGAAAAACAGTAAAAAAAATTAACTTTATAAAATAATTATTAACTATGGAGGGGAAAGTATGGAGGATATTCTATTATTTTCATGTATACAATTAAAATAGGAATTAAGAATTCTTAAATAATAATTCAATAGAAATAATTTATAAATATGTTATAAGTGATGTTTATTTATTCTTTATTTAATAAAATAATAATTGCCTACAATGTTTAATACAGTGTTTGTCTTAACTTAAAATATTTGCATTCAACGATTGATAAGTATTACCTGAAATATTTTATAAAATGATTCATATTAAAGAAACCCAGTTCAATTTTCTTCAAGAATTGATTATTTAATTATTTACATGTATTACAAATCACAAACTTCAATATCAGTTTCAGTACGCAATATAAGACAGTAGTTATTGTATAATGGACGATAAATATATAAATTATATAAAGACGACATAATTAAACAATTATGAGGCTATTCAATCATAACAAATTAGTTGTCGTATAGTTTTCGAATTAGATCGGATTGAATTGAACGTCGAACTGCTTATTTATGTACAAACTTCAGCAAGTTTATCAGCGAGTAGCCTTTGAAATATGGTGAAAATCATAATTTTATTTTGAAATGTCAGTAATAATAACATTTTCTTTCAATGGGAAGGAAATCATTGCTTACCTAAATATAAACCCGTTACAAATCATATCGCTCTTTAAATATAGAATTAACACATTTTCTTATTTTTAAAAAACTCGATTAAGAATGAACAAATAATTTGCGGCAAACCGTTATTAAATCGAATTTATTTATTATTAAAATAACCAAAGTTAACTAATTAAGGTCATTTGATCAATTACATGTTCTCACCTTACTTATAAAAAAGCAAAAGGATAAACACATATAAACATATAAACATTCTTAATTAAGGACCATCATAATCTTATTTAAGTAAAAGTATTTCAGAAACGTCGGTTTCGGAGGCTATTTGTTGTAGGTGGCCCAAGTATGCTTGATCATGAGCCTGGTTGATGCCCCTTATATGTTGGCCCCCCTCCTTCCGACGTGCTTGTATTTTAACCTTTTTTCTCCATATAATGTTGTACAAATTTTTTTGATGTTTTAAATTAAATATTTGCGTATATTATTCATAAATCTCGTAAAACAGTGTTGATTTTATCTGCTAACGAGTCATGTCTGTTTCGATTGAGTAGGAGCTTGTACAGCAAACGTTTGTGTCAATGTCAATTAGCACCACTTTGCAGTTCATCAAACAAATCGTCATTATTGCTGTTTGTCCTACATTATAACCTTTCTGTTATGATTGCAATCAGACATTATATCACAATGTAACCTCATAATAACAGCCAACCAGGTAAATTCCTTTGTTTAACCATTTTTCTAGCATAAAGTAAACATTTTAGATTATTAGCTACGAAAACGTAAATAAGTTACACATCATAAATCATTCCATAGTTCGACATAGGTGTGCGTAACAAATACCATTAATAAATAACTGAACATTATATGTTATTAATATAATTATAATTTTTTTGGAAAGATTATATTGCCTCAAAATGTTTTTTTTCAAATCACTGATTTCTTGTTAATATTTTACAAAGTTATAAAGGTGTAATTCATATTATTTGATAAGGTAATATTAATATAGCTCTCATTTAACAAAATTAATTATTTAAAATAAAATAGTAATAATAAATAACTATAATTTAATTAGGTTTTTTGTGATCGTGATTTTTTTAAATTAAGTAAATTTAATTTTAATGGGTTAATATAAGAATTAGATAAATATTGTAACGTTTAGTCACAGCAAATGTGTGACTATAAATTAAAAAATTTAAATTCTAAATTTAATTAGTAAAAAAGAAATTGTAAACAAAAAACATAATAATTTAATTCAATTCAATTGAATACAATACAATACAATACAATACAATACAATAAATAATTATATTTATCTATATGAAAATGAAGGTTATAATTTCTTAATTTAGTACCTATACATTATTTAATTTCAATTTTATGTTTTATACTTTTCAAAAATTATCAACTGACAAAAACTATTAGTAGAGTGTTCAGACTTATAACATTACTAGAAACATTATTGCAAACATTTTCAAGAAGCCAAATAATCAAAAATATTCGAATTCGAACAAGATTTAAGTTCTATAAGTCTGGACTGAGTATTACAGAAAGTTTTACTAATATGGATACCCTTAGGGGAGTTCTGATCACAGAGCAGCAATAGGAGTAGACCGCCATATATAGACCGTAAGAGAGTAGGAACTTTAGACTAATTTTAAATAAGGAGAGAGTTTCTTAGTTTTGAAAAATTAGAGAACAGTTGATTTTATGGTCATTACCAAAAAAGTTTAAGGGAATTGTTATTATTATTATCAGCGGTGCTGGCAATGTATTTCATTTTGGAGCGCTATATAAATACATACATACATATTGTTATTAGTATTATTATTATTATAAATATTTCTTAAGTAAAGAAATCAAAGAACATTTATAAACCCTTGAGACATTGGATTATCACTTAATCATAAATGATAAATTTTAAAATAATTTGTAATAAATTACCAAATCCTTCATGGAATTCCATAATGGAAAAAAAATTAATAAAAAATAAAGAATTTTGTTTTGTAGAATATATACATATATTTTATAATGTATATTTATCGAACTGACAGACCGCAGTGGTCGAGTTTTTAGGTTATTTTTTGATGCAACACGAACCCCTAAAGGGTCGTAAACTCTCGACTAGCACTGCTGCTATAGCCAGGAACGCGAGAGTCCAAGGGTAGGCTCCACCTGATCCGAGACAACAAATTCCGTATCCGCGTCCGCAAACTGCGGATATGTATGATATATATATATATATCATATGTGTGTGTTTCAAGTGTAATTACACACATTTACTGCATCAATTAAATATCAAATTAAAGTCAAGCATAAATCGTGAACACTTTATAACTTTCTCCATATTAAATTATTGTATCTATAACCTCATAAATGTTTTAACATTTGTGAATTTTCCATTGCTTTATTACGAACAGTCAGCGTTATACCAATTTGACAAATTGTCAATTTTGAGAATATATTAAATCTCGTATGTTTATTATTTGACCAACAGTTAATCCTCAGCAATTAACACTCAACTACTCTTAACATATTGATTCACTTTGATAAGGAACGTTAGAAGGCTGTCTATCTATGTATTGTAAATGCGCCGACATCTTTCTCAAACTCTTTGCCAGCTATAGAGAAGCATTGAGAAAGTGTTTGAAACTATCTAGTTGATTAGATTCAACTAACTATTGAACTGAAATGGAGCAAAATTACGAGGTTGGGTTAAATAATATGTTGAAGATGATTCTGTGTCGATTGATGCTGACGATTATTGATCCTGTGTGTTTCAAAGTTCATTCATTGGATTTTCTAATGAAAGGAAAGATTTTCATTTTTATACTTTCAAGTGCAGTACTCGGAGCGATTTTACCATTTTTAAAATTGTTAATAATCTAAATACAATCTTTTAATTTAATTATTGTGTAATTCTCATCACTTTATAATCATCCCTACGTATCCATTTTTATATTTAAAATTGATTGAATTTATAATATAATTGGTATAAATATATTTTTTTAATTCAGTTTTAATAAAAATCACACATAATTTACGTTTTAGTGAATTATTTGATAAATTATCAATTAAGCAGGATTAAACAAAAAACTGTTTTACACATTTATATGTGTATCATTAATGTCATTATCATATGTTATCATTAATAATGCATATTTAATTTGAAAAATTAGAATTTTTAAACATGTATAATTTTTGAAACATATTATTGGGTTGTTTCAGTAATAATAAATTAACAAAAACGTCCTTTTATGGTTTTATAGCATCATACAAATAATATGATATTAATGATTGACTATTGGATGCAGTGTATTTAAATATGAATCTATAAATCGTATTTGAAATATATACGAAAAGTTCTTCAAATATATTTTAAATTAGCATTTTATTAATAATATTTAAAATTGTATTATTGCAAAGTACCAAAATTAGAGTACTGTTTCAATCGCACACACTTAAAAAAAGCATATGACGGAGTTTTAATATATATTGCAAATATCATCACCTTCTCAATAACCGATGCAATTGAAAAAATCTCATTCAAATAATTAGTTTTAAATTTCAGGATGTGCGGATAATCAAACGAATTGTTTATTTTCTAAATAAAAAGCTTTTACCCGTCCCTCTATATACCATGGCTAGTATACAAGCATCTATATACAATTTATAAGATAATACATTTTGCATTTTGACTGAAAACTCTACCACTCTACCCCTTGGATTTTAATTTATATATATATATATATATATATATATATGTGTGTGTGTTTCCCTATATAAACGGGTAAGTATATACTCGAATACTCCCAGGAAGCCTTTAATGCAGCTAGTTTTCCAGCTGAGCTCCTCAAAGGGTGTGCATTAAATACGCATAGGTGTTGTCGTCTGGACAGTTTCCGTGACGCTTTACATTTCATCAGGCCCTCTCTCCCTCCCTCCTTTTCTTCCTCTCTCTCTCTCTCTTTCTCTCTTTCTCTCCCTCCTTTCCTTCCAGAGTTTCCCAATGTAGTCTAATTTCGGAATTTCTATCACCTTAGTCTGAGTGATCCATTCTCCGAGAACGGAATCCGGTTTCTACATATCCTCTTTGTTACCTGATCTTGAACTTTCAAATTAAGTTTGGGTCATCTAAATTACTTTATTGGAAAAAGAAGAACTCTGACCATATGAAGATATTAAGAGTAATAGATCGATTTAATTGTCGAATAAGTTGGTTAGATAAAATAGATGTATTTACTTTTTTTACAAAAACTTAAGGTCAATTTAAAAGATGTCCAGTATCATGTCACTGAACGTATGCACAAGCTGACAGTATATAGGAAACGATAATGTGATAATTACTATAAATAAGTTAATTAAATTGAATACATTAATCCGCTGATCTTAGTTCAAGAATAAATCCACATATTTATACTGTGAAACTTGTACAAAGCAGTAAATTATAATGTAAATAACATAATCATGTATTTCATGTAAAACAATGATTATTTAAAATAAATAGTGACTCATTTCATGTAAGGACCATATTTTATGGACTATCTTAAGTATAATAATTTAATTTATATTAATCGATTCGCTTTATGAGGAATGTTTAATTTATTATTTATGTTCCTCAAAAGACTACCGGTTTTACATAGAGAAAATAATTTTTATTAAATTGAGGAATGTTATATCGAAACACAATCAAACTATTTTGAAAGTTTTGACGGCTGTCGGTCTGCAAAATATTTGTCTCTCCAGATTTTTCAAGCTTCTCTTTTTGACTTTCTCTTTTTTCTAATCGTACTATATCACTATAGAAGGATCAAACCTTCGATCTATATCATAAAGGACCAAATGTTGGCCATAAATTGGATAAATGGACAACGCGCTTTACATGGCAGCATTTACTGTAAGATTTTCACCAGGTTTGAATGCTTTTTTACAATTCTCAATAAATGGTTCATAAATATATGATGCAAGACAACATTTGTCAATTTGTATCCTTGCTCTCCTCTCTCAGTTTTTACACAAAAGGTAAATACACAAACAAAGGTAACACAAGTCTTACACCACATGCTCTTGATTGGTAGATTTACTTACACAATTGTGATTATATGCTATTGTATCCTGATACAAAAATATTAAATGGCACGAGAGAATTATCATGTATTAGTATTAGTTTGGACATAATTAATAAAAGAAAATAATAAAAGTCCATCTAGTGATATGAAGAATAAGATGCTTGGGAAGGTGTATGATGGTATGACGAGCAATCTGGACATTTCCAATCTTCAATATACATTATTTGAGGGTTAAATTTATACAGTCTTGAATTGATTTAGTTGAAGAATTAATGTATAAATGAAGCAACCAAGGATATTCTATATTAACCGATATGTGGTAATCACTAGATGAGTAAAATATGGAGTTATCAATAGAAATATTACGATTGTTAAGTTATGGTTTACAATAATAATTTAGTAACCAAAGAAGTGGATCTAAAGCATCTTGTTGAGTGTATTTTTCTTTAAGTTTACTAAAATTGATTGTATATTGGATGTGGGTTAGGTTTAACTTTAAATTCAGAACCAATCTGGCGAGCTAAAGAGTAAAATGAAATAGCTAAATCGAAGTTGTCTCTAAAAGCTCCAATGAGAGCATTACGGAAAAAACAATCTGAAAGAAAAAATGGTATGCTGGAATTAAAAAAGAATTATTAAATTAATAAATCAATTTTTTAAATCAATACAAAAATAACTAAGATTTATTAAACCAATCTGATTATGTTACTCAGTATTTATTGTGTTGTACTATATAACCAAGCTATCTTCAAATTAAACAAATTATACACATAATTAATATATATATATATATATTAGGAGTATATATTATTTACATTTAATTTACCGTTAAAAAAAGTTTTTGTGCCTAAAGAAGCAAATTAATTTGGTGAACACCCTTAAACCATTTCCTATTTAAAGACGCTAATTAGCATCTTACAACTTATTCAAAATTAATTATGCGAAGAAAACCAAATATTTAGACAGCTAACATGTTTGTTGATGGAATTATGATGTTTATGGTTTAATATAGTGAAAAGTCTGAATTTTCAAAGAAATAACTAAATACTTTGCTTTGATTAGTATACTGTTTTCACGATTTGTGGATATCTGTTTATAACATTAATACGGTAAAATTTCTGTAGAAAGGTTTTCTAGAGATTTCAATTTAAAAATATGTTATTTCGCATCTTTTGAAAAATGTTTCATGCCGTTTTAATAGCCTTCATTTAAGAGGTCATCTTTTCCGATTGTAAGTAATAACTTATGCAACATGCGTTTACTATTTAAAATACGTTTTAAGTCATTTGAAAACTTTAAAAAATAAATAACCAAGCCCCATTTTTGTTAATTTATAATATTGTAGTTTCAAATATAATTTTGAAAATAATGTGATCATACTTTTATAGTGGAACTTATTTTTTCAACTTAACTTATATATGATACTACGCACCATTGCATAAAACAGAAAATGTGTCTTTAAACAGTTCTAAATTTAATAATTCAAAATGATATACGTAAATATTATTTCGACATGTAAAAAACGCTACTTAATCGCTTCAGAGTAACATTAATTAATATGTTATGCTAGGGTAATGTGTGCATTCATTTACGACTAACTCTACCCAATTTACTATAGAGTACATTTTAAATAATTAATTACAAGTAGTCTATATTTGCAATCCACTATTTTAATATTCTACGTGAAATACATTTATTTTTGACAATGGAATATCAGTAGTTTGCTATAAACTATTTATTTAATATTTATTTAAAACATTCCCTCCCCATGTTGCAATATGTACTGTCTAAGTGTTAATTTTAATATATATGAATATTAACAATCACTATTTTTCAATTTAATACTATTTACTATTTGGTCTTTTGTGGTCAACAGAAAAATATTGTACAATTAAAATAATATACAGATTTTTCGAAATATTTCATGTCATTTTTTATACATTTTGAATAAGTTTTGAATTAATACATATCGTTACGACTCATTAAATTCATTACAACTCATTACAGATCAATTAAATATTTCGTTACAAACAAAAAAACAATGTTGTGCCTCTGTTTGTCAATTTTCTAATCAATTTTGTTTCATAGAGTCGGTTTTTAAAATGTTAATTGACGTTAATTTTAAAATCATAATTACATATAATTTTCAAATATGAATCATATGTATATTAATTACACGTTTAATAAAGAAATAATAATTAAATTTGTTTAGGCTCAAAAAAAAGCGCAAATGATCAGTATATTTTTATAAATAACAAAATCAAATGGCCCTTTACACGCGTACATAGACATCGTATGAATTTAAAACAAAAATACGAAATTTCACCAAACAATTTGATCATTTCTGCATTTTTTTACTGCTTCGTTTCACATAAGTGTCTTTCACAATCCGCTTTGAGAATTGGAAACTACGTTTCCACAGCGCCGTGATCTCCTCGATTGCGTCTGCTAAAATGGTTGTCGCAAGAATTGGTGGAAGAAGACCGTTCTCACGCAATTATCCTACTTTTAGTTCATCTGATAATAGCGTAATGTGGCAAAAACATTTGTATCAGTGTGGAGAGAAGACTTGATTAGATTTGTCCGAATTATGGGTTGCCTACTACGCCGAGTCATGTTTTCCAAATTAAGTTTGCAATAATACTTTCTTATAACGAATTTAACTTATTGATTAACTCAATATGCAAATAAAAAATACATATAGATATATATATAACAAACTGTAAACATGTTTAAATGCTTAGTTAGAATTAATTGAACGTATATGTAGACGCATTTAAACTAACTAGTATGTGCTTTACAGAAAATTATTAATAAAATAAAATTTAGTAACACATACAATAATTTTAATGAATTTTGTAATGTTGAAATAAAATTCAAATCTAATTTATTCAATTGTCCCTTATACTTCAATGACAATTTTTATTTTGTATTATTCGAAAGATACGTAACGTCTGCCAAACCTATAAATTTATTCAGCATTACTTTAATTAATTTTTGGAATTTATTTAAGTTGCTCAAACGTTGCTAAAATTATATTCAAGCTCATTTCTATTTTGTATTTTGTACCATACTATGTGTTGTTGAAAAACTTATATTTCAAAACATATTATGTAAAGAAATTATGTTCATTTTGAAATGATTATTTTTATTGTTGAGCTTTTACTAGCCTTAAAAACTGATGTATAAGGCTGCAACTACTGGATATATAATATCTAATTCGTTAAAAAAGGTATACCCTCATTTGCGGTTCAACAAAAGTTTTCAACTTGGAGATTCTACCATTGTTATCCACTAAACAATCATTTAATATTTAATTGAAATAATTGGGGAAGCCCACATAAACGGTAGACCTGGTTGGCTTGAGCGGCTAAAAAGCGGATTATGAAATATGGAACATTAACACTAGCAACATACACAATTTGGACAATCAGTAATATCTTCAAGGAGATAATCAAGCTCGGTATGAACCTTGATGTTCGACAAGAGACCTACATGGAGGGTGTTAGACGAGTTCGTGAAAAGACCCAGGCAATATTCTGATCCTAACACGAGCCAGGCTTCTGCAGAGCAACTGGTGTGTCCCAGGCAATAAAGATGGCTTATAAAAGAGCTATAGATACCAGAATAGGTTCATATCGTGACCCAGAGTTTGACAAATTTGGTATTGATAAATGCACACCTCAAACGGAGAACTACAGATTCAGTCTGGGACTAAACACTCTTAAAAAAAGTTAACAATCTACTTATGGAAACACCTGAAATCGAAGCACAACCACTTTCTATGTGGCTACCTGCATGGCACTCGGCCATTTGGGGACATTAGATGTAACAACTCTCATTAGTATCGTAATATGTTCAACTGATCATTTTGAAGTGTGAATTCAGCTTATTTGTAAATTCGATAAAATATTGAAAAATACACTTATCATTGTTCAAACTTGGTTATAAAAGTTTAGTATCGTTTTCGTTCATGTGCAACTATTAATAAATAAAATATATTAATTTTTTTATACTTAAACTGTTTATAAAAAAATATATATCATTTCTATGTTCCTCTACAGAGAATTCCCAGATGTAGATAAGAAAGGTTAATATTAAAAGAAGAATCTATTAATTAATTCAGATCATCATTATAACGAGCAAAGGCCAACCTATGACGTGTTTACCTGAAAATGTACTTCACAAGTTTGAAAAATTCACCAGATTCCGTTCGTGAAAAAGTTAGAGAAAAAAAACTTGATAAGTAGAAATTAATAGTTTTCGCTTATATAATGAGGGGTTGAAAATTGTTATGCCAGTCAGATTTAGGAAGAATTAGTTTACCAATATTTATTTGTTTCTCTCCCTCCTATATTTCAATCGCAAGGCTTCTAATTCCACGGAATACTAGGCACATTTTGTTTAGTCTATCCGGACACTAGTCGAATAATAAGCCTTGTTTATTTTAAAATTTAGATTAATCAAAATTGCTTCTGGCCTATTCAATTCTATATCAATCAAATAAAAATGATCAGTCCTAGACACTGATTTTCACAAACATATTTCTTAAGAGTTTCCCGGTTTCAATTTATTTTATTGCAATTTAATTTATCATGAATGGATACAAATCATTAAAACTAAACAAGCATAAATAACAATAAATAATAATTAATAAAACAAATCAATATCGTATGAAAAAATACGCAAATTAGGAATGTCCATAAATAATACTAGTAAATTGTTTTTCGAGATAAGAAAAACAGAAATAGTGTTAATCGACAAATTGGAGATATTATCTCAAAAAACCGTCCAAATAAACCGTTCTATTCTGAACTAAAAAGTTTTAAAACACATCCAATTATATTTAACAGAATTGAAATATTCCAGTTGAAAACATTGTTTCAATGGAGATAGTTATTAGTAAAAAAAACTCAGCTAAATGGATCATGTTTATTATATTATTCTATATTTTATGATGGAAAACGGCATATCACTATCTATTATACACACATACATATTTCTTGACAGAAATCACATGTCAAATTTAATTACTCCAAGCAAACTTGACAGATTGAAGAATATCGCAATTACTTTAAATTTGATTTATTAAACTTGATATTGCTTTTTTAAATCTGCCAAATAAATGACTTAATCATGATACACGGACTATAAACTACATCATGACTAAAGGTTGACGTCGTAAAATTTATTTTATACCTGAATTCTGCTTGCATCAAAAGAGGATGCCTATTAGCCATCTTTCTGTTGAAACCGCTAACTTACTAAATATATATTCAATAAGTAAAAATCTAGCCGTGCTGTCATAGGAAGGCAGCCCCCCTACATATGCTAATACATCGTATCATTTTTATGCCATCACCAACGCGTACGGTATCTCATCAATTCTCGTGTTATATTTCCGACAAATATATCTGTACATGGGTAAATGTATATATATAACTCGACTGTAGAAAAAAGTAACGAAGGCGTTTAATCTTTTCCACGGAAACAGGATGAAGAAGTAAATATCTCACTTCTCTTCCTGGCTTTAATTTCCTGCTCCGTGTTCCTCCTTGTCTATATGTATCAGTACATTTTTCGTAATATACAAGTATATATATATAGATTTTTCGTGTAAGACCGGAGCAGGTCAAATATACGACTAGATTTACATGAATATGTGGGAAACAAATCTGCTTGTTTATCTCACCTAATTGAAACTACTGACCACTAACTACTGCTATATATACATATATAAGGTGAAACATATTTTCCGATGAGGAATTAAACTCCCTAAGTAGCAAAACTATCCCAGTATGGTATGTATCACATTTTAGGAATAACGCATATGCCTATATAAAGTTAACTAGAAGTTCGGAATGTGATGAGTAATTTTATACTGCTTTTTCCCTTTGGTTATGCTATAGATATTAATGTTTATCTGCTAATTATGATGAGTCTATTTATTGCAATCATGACTGATTTTGTGCCCTCTGTCTTGCACTGAAATCTGGAAAAGGTTTCAAGCTAAAACATGTCGTGACTCACTTGTGACCGGATAAATATCCCTGAGGTGACAGTCTGTACATTATGCATGCATGTATAGGCTAGGCACATAGCATTTGAGCATTACAAGTTGTTAATTAATTTGATGATAACGTTTATAATAACAATTTTGCACAATTTAATATGAAACAATATACGAATGTAACAATGTAATTAACATAATCATTTGTTATCGTATCACAGTTAGGTATATGATAATTATTCTCTATGGACAATTTCAATGTAAAAAAAAGAGGTCAATTAGTGGTTATAAATATGGAGGAACCATAAAATTATGATTCTCTCTTAATGATAATGGAAATAATCAATATAACCGAAACGTCTCATAATATTTCAATAACATAATGTTGTTAACATTCTTTGCCTAATTTTATTCCTTAAAAGTTTCGTTATTAATATATTAATAGAATTAACCAAAAAAGATATTTGTATATTTGTACATACGTACTTCATTATATACCGTTCACAGTTGAACCCGTCAAGGTAACGCATCTTTGTAAGAATAGCTAAGGGTCTGATGCGTGTGGGCTACCATGCAATTAATACTAACATCGTTTATTGTGAATATTTTACTCAACGGAATTCTATGTATTGTATTTTCAAACTTATTCTAAATTGGAAAATTTGGCCGATAGTTTTAACATTTTCAAATATTAAAATACACTCGTTCAGTAATTAGCCCCGTAATTAGCCCCATACCAGATACCATTCAATTTCAAATTATTGTAATTTTTAAAACATCAGGTAATATCTATTTACTTCATAGCCATTAGTGTAAATATATTTGAAGTATATATTATATCTAAAAAATGAAACTAGCAACACATAAATTCATTAATTGTTTAGAAAAGTAAGTAAAATATGAAGAAACTAGGAATGAACCAGATTTAATTTGTTATGATCCATTTTTAAAAGTAGTATAACAATATCTATTTAGAATATATTGTTAAAAAAAGTCTAACAAATCCGCATTGAACTTTTAAAATACAAGAGTGACTAAGGAAATATGGGAATTGATTTTGACAGTCATTTTGGCAGTCATAGTTTAGTCATATGGCAGTTATATTGCAGTCATATGGCAGTTATATTGCAGTCATATTGCAGTTATATGGCAGTCATATGTCAGTCATATGGTAGTCATATCGTAGTCATATTGCAATCATATTGAAGTCATTTTGGCAGTCATATTGCAGTCATATGGCTGTGATTTTGGCAGTCATATTGCAATCACATGGCTGTGATTTTGGCAGTCATATTGCAGTCACATGGCTGTGATTTTGGCAGTCATATGGCAGTCATATTGCAGTCATATTGCAGTCATATGGTAGTCATATTGCAGTCATATTGCAGTCATATTGCAGTCATATTGCAGTCATATTGCAGTCATATGGCCGTCAAATGGCAGTCATATTGCAGTTATATTGAATTGTTGATTAATAATTCGGTTTTGTTATTCTTAATGGCAAAATAATTTTAAAAACAACATGAACTCTTTTTTGAAAACACGACAGACAACACTAATAAATATCTATTTGAATCAGAGATATTTTTTAAATGATCCTATTAACACTTCTTACAAGAGTTTCTCGGAAAGTTTCCACAAAAAATAATTGAATAAACAACTGTCTGTCTGTCTGTGGATCTGTGCCTCACAATTAATGTTTACATACATAACCAATTACATGGCTAACAGCAATTCCAATATTTTTCATCGGTTTGTTGAATTCATTAAGTCTTGATAAATAATGGTGGTATGTATGTTTTCCTTTTTTGTTTTAAAATACAAGGGGTAAAATGTTACTAGGCTTTTTAAAATTATTCCTGGATCATTATAGTTATATGTTTGCCATTATAATGTCGTTTTCCTTAAGCCCATTAATAACAATATTTCTGAAAGCAGCTATACAATTTAC
This sequence comes from Coelogynopora nodosa, assembly GCA_034780555.1. Lineage (NCBI taxonomy): Eukaryota > Metazoa > Platyhelminthes > Proseriata > Coelogynoporidae > Coelogynopora > Coelogynopora nodosa. The sequence goes on along the minus strand of JAUZND010023374.1, from coordinate 1,253 downwards.
TAATTATAGTGTAGCTGAAAGTGCCAATTGTTCCCACAGTAGAGTAGACTATGCTTCAATTTGTGAGACGAATGAAATATGTTATGTTTTGCTCTTTTTTCTCCAATTGTTTTGTATGTAATATATTATTTACGATATTTACAACGTGTATATATATATATATACATATATATATTACATATATGTGTGTGTAATAGATGGGATGTATACCAAATTATATACATTTTATATATACAATATAAGCTTTTGATGTATCAATAATTATATAATGTAAAATTTGTGCAAAAAATTATGGGAAATTCTTTTTTTTAAAATTTTCAATCATATTTACAAATTGATTTATTCAATATTTTTTATAATTTCAATAAAAAATATTTGTTTTTAATATTTTAGGTTTTTAGAATGTAGAAAAAGTTTAAATAATGCTTTTTTAAAAATGAATAGTTAACATGTTATGTTCTTCTATATATGGTTTGTGCAAAGGTAATTTATTAAATAATGTATTCTTTTTTATATACATGTTTCTCGACCATACATTTTGACTGTTATTTTTACTTTAAGAACAAAAATTACAACAAAAATATTTTGACAATTTGTGCAAAACCTATTTAAAATAATATATTTTCCATTATTTACCTGTAAATTTAATTCAACTCTGTATGTGTTGGCATATGGATAATCGATTTTGGATTAAATTGACACAATAATACATTGTTAAGTTATTTTTGCCCAGGTGGCTTTAGATAATTTATTAGTTTACTATTTTCATATTGTAACGGATCGTAACAGTTAATGTATGGACGTATCAGCAATACTACGAGCGCAATTATAATTAATAAGTTTAATTACTTATGTCAATTATTTGAATGTTGCTCTGTGCCATTACACTATTTGGAAACATTTCAATTTACAAAAGAGGATTTCAAAATATACAACCGGAATTCCATTTAAAACTTGTAAAGAATAAAATGTTACTACGCTTTATTCAAGTAGTTCAGGGATCAATATAATTAAGTTATATATTGTTTTCAATATGTTAATGTTAATAAATATAAGTTCTTAAAAAAAGAGAAAAAAAATAAGAGAAAAAAAATTGTATATTTTCCCTTTATCAAGACATAAAATGTAGAATAAAATACAATTATAAAAAGCTATAATTAATGCAAATATTATATGCCGGTTAAACACGCCGCTGAGGGTCCTAAGTCCCGCACCTTATTTAGTTTCTACTGTATCTCTTTGGGTCATCTTCT
>JAUZND010023363.1:4216-24797 GCA_034780555.1 Coelogynopora nodosa | reverse complement strand
CTAGAACACACACTAAGTTCCAGGACCAGAACCAGGGGTCGTGTTTGAAGGAAAGAGTTTCCTTTCTCTCGGAGGCGATTCAGGGTGTAGCTAGAACCCACATCGGGATGGTGCGAGCGAAAAGACCTGGTAAGGATTACTTAACTAGGGAGGTTATTGAGCCCATCAAGGAACGCAACTGACTCGGCAAAGATCTAACAGACGGGTTTTAGTGGATTCAATCTTGCTGGAAGGTCAGGCAACTGATTGTTGATTCCAAGCGGAACTTTTGGAGAGAGTTCGTTGAGTGCTTGGAGGAACACTGATGGTCTGATGGTCCGGACAGTATCGCTTCCCGCTTTCTCAAAGAGGCAGTGGGATTACTCGGAACTTTGTTCTGGAATGCTTCAATTTGTTTTGGCGAGAAGGGCCCAGTCCTGGAGAAATGTAGTTATTATGCCCATTCCGATGTATGGCAAACGAGTTGGGAAAGTTCACTCCTACACACCAATAAGCCTAACGTCTTGTCTTGGCATGGTGATGGAGCGATTGGTGGAAAACCGCTTCATGCATCTTGCTGAATTGCATGGCACTTGGCCGGAGGACCAGGCCGGGTTCCATAGACTTCGGTCTACTGATCACCAAGTCATTAGGATCTCCAAGTCCGTCAACAACAGTTTTCAGAGCCGGCCGGCTAAGCAGAGTGTTGAGCTCAGAAATTCTTTTTCCCTTTGTTACGTAGATTAGGGGAACGAGAACGCATTTTCAATCAAAAATGAGTGATTTCATGCACAAATCAATTAGGACAATGGAACGAGAGTGGAACCCGGTTGTTTCGTGAGGTATTTCCGCAGGGTTCCGTCCTTTCACCCCTGCTGTTTCACCTCCCTACTTCTGGACTTCGCGAACGCATTCTACAGACGCTGAGCGTTTTCCTCTATGCTGATGACTCGGCGGCCTGGTGTTCTGACCACCGCATGGATATCGCGGCCCTTAGGTTGAGATTGAAGAGCGGGAAGTCTTGAGGTAGATCGCGAAAAAAGCTGACCCTCAAACTGAATAAGTGCATGTGAGTTTCTTTAGCCCTGACACCCATGAGAGTAGGTGGATTTCAAAGGTTGAAGTGTAGGGCCATAGTCTTTCATTTTAATCCTAACCCTGTTTTCGGTTTTTTGGACATGATTTACGATCAGATGCTAACATTTACGCCCTCAGTCGGATTGGAGGGCTATAAAAATGGTGAGTGAAGTCGCGTCCTGGGGTGTTAAGTTGACAGGAGTGGGGATGCAATGGTCAACTGCTTCGGCGGTTGTACCAGACTTACCTTTTGAGTACTTCCAAGTACTGTGGAATGATATGGCTTCCCTAACTGTCTGACTTCGCAGAGGATGTGCTTGACCGGTCACAGATTAAGTGTCTGAGACTCATAACTGGTATGTACCTAAAGGTTCCAGTAGATTCTATTCAATTTGAGGCTGGCTACCCTTTGATCCATACCACCGTCCGTTGTAAAAACAACAACAGCACTATAGAGAAATTTTTGATGCTTGCCAACTTGAACCCTCTCAGAATAATTTCAAGCACGTTGTCCGCCACAGTAGTTTTCGGAAGATGGCTAAAGAAACTTGCGACAGTATTGGGTTAACATCCCAACGACACCTGGAGGTCCCACAGTCACTTCCGCTCCGTGGCAGTTTGGATTTTGGAGTGTCAACCTCTCTTTTAGGGGGAGGCGCTGTTGTAGTGACTCGGAAGCTGTACTGTACATTTGGAAGACGCGTTTGACACTATTCGTTCTCTTGGACAGTTCGATTTTATCGTTTATACGCGTTGATCGGCTGAGAGGGTGTGCGGCGCGGGGGTAGTGCTGGGGTCGGGGTCGGAATGTGATCTTCTCCGATAGCAAGTACGCCTAGGCTGCTTTGAACAGCGAGGCGTCTTACTGTAACCCAGATATGGGTTAAGTGATATATTCTTTGATTCGGGTTGATGGCAATGTAGTCTTCCAGTGGATATCTAGTGACTGGTATTCATGGAAACAAAATTCCAGACAGGAAGGCCCAGGATGTTGCTATTGGCCCGCGGAACGATGATGGGTCGAAAGACCCTGTCCCGGTGTCTTTCAAAGCGGCCAGGTCCTTTATTAATAGGGCAGTCGTTGACCCTAGATTTTCCCATGAGCGCCCTCGCCTCGTGTTCCCCATCACGCCACGACTGGAGGGCTTACCCCAGCAAACTGAGATGATCATTGCGCAGCTCCGGAGTGGGTATTGTCGTGTGTTAACAGCGTACTTACCTTGCATGGACGCGAGGTGCCTCCTACATGTCCTCATAACGAGGAGAAGGAGGAGAAGACTCTGGAGCACTGGCTTTAGGAGTGTCTGTGGCACCTTGGCTTGCAGCTGCGAGTGTTCGGGATGGGGACGCTTCCCTTGTCCGTAGTGGCGGAGGACCTTGTGGCGGTGGCCTAGTATCTGCGTACCCTTTCCATCCAAAAGACCACTAGAATTCCTTTGTTCAAAGCAGCAATGTCATTAATATCGTCCATCACTGCGAAACATGTTATGAAGAAAACCACATGCCACAATCACTGACTGAATCGTGAATAATATTAGCCGAAGTCTCGAATCAGTATTGTATCGTTTAGAAATTAACCAATTTATGTTCACAGTTAGAGTTCGGTATAAGATTCGGGTTAGGATCAGGGTCCTGTCGCATACCATCTATGGCAGCCGATTCTTTAACGGCCGCTTTCAGTTACATTTGCAGCCTAGCTGCTTTGACCGACAATCTTTGTTGAACTCTAATTTCAGTTCGATCGGACCTTTGGTTCGGCTGCTATATGGGCGATAAGCGGCCAAAATCATAATCAACCGACCCTTTTTTTGGTAGATTAGAACGGGTACCAATGCCGTACCCGACCGACGATCGATTTCGGCCATTTTTCGATTTCAAATGATAGCCCGGAATCATACCCACCTTGCAACTTTCAAATCGTAGCACTCTTGAAAACGGAAACCCCTTAAAAATGTAGGTATTAAGTTTTAATATTTACAAAAAGTAATAATGCAAGTTATTAACAATAACAATCTTAATTTCTTTTATCTTAGCTTGGCCTATTATTCTTTATAGTATATATTCTAATTTTTGACAAATTCGTGTATTTCGTACCAAATACTATATATTATTAATGAGACACTGAACTCATGTATATTTCACATATATTTTGGGAATCAATTGTTTTTTTCCCTCCTTTTAAACGTGTTGAACAATCAAGTTTCGGTTATAAGTTAATTCACTTTCAACTATTATTACTATTGTATTATTATTTATTTATTCCTGCTTGTATATTCTCCAGATATATTTGTTTGGTTACAGACATATTATTATAATTATTTTGTCATTAATATTTTGTTGTTTATTTTACCACGAATACATAGGCTACTAAATAAAATGAGAATTTAGCGAGTTTTTGGTAAACTTTCAAGGTTAATTAGTTAAAAGACTAATTTTTATGTTTAATTTGAATTATAATATGTTTATGTTTTTAAATGTAATAAGCATATAAAAAATCAAAATTAGCTAATTAAGTAATATGTTACCATAATAATTATCTGAAACTCCAATTTGTATGACTTTTAGTATTTATTCATGATAAAAAAAATTGAATAATAATCCAAAAAACGTATATATAATGATATACCATATAACTAAAGCAATATATTTAGGGCATACATTATTTACAGCAGAAATAACGTATAAACAAATTAATATGTAGTTAAATCAAAACAGAAAATGAAAAATGTCCGCGAAAACTCTCAGCCAAAACTTGATTGTTAAGGCTCGTTTAAAATTGCATCAGTATGTGCGGCAAAAATAGATTCGCCAACACCAACTGTGATACTATAGAAATAAGTCTACGATTAACATTCACAGTTAAAGCAAAGGTCTTTGCACATAAAGTATCTAATCAATTATAACATTGTCTAATAGGCCCTACAGTCAACTGAGAAGACAGCGGATTTTGCATTACCAAAAACAATTGTTTTGTTTGTTCTACATCTTTAAAAAATTTAGGCGCGTATTTTCAAATAGCACAAATGTCGGCAAGCAAAAGTAAGTTATTATTTTTTTATAATTTTTTATGATAGAAATCATGGAAAAGACAAAACGAGTGTTTCACAATTGAAAACAATAAATATACATAATACTACATGATTGAAATGTAGGCCTATCTTGAATACTACAATTTTAATACTGTCATCCAGGGAACCAATGAGGCTATCTTAACTTTGAGAAAGAAAAATCCCTCAAAGATTACATCACCTGATTGCCAAAATGAACTTATTCAGATTATGTAATCACAAATATTAAGACAAATCTGTTCTAGCATTCAGAGTCAGCGTTTCTTTGCGTATATGGCTGACTAAGTTTGCGATGCTTCTAATAATGAACACTTGGTTGTTTGTATACGATAGGTCGCTGATGATTTCGCTGTTTACGAAGATTTCATCGGATTTCATAAAATCCTTGAATAATTTAGTGCATGAAAAGATGTTCTACTTCGAATGAATTGGCATGTATCCCGATGTCGGGCTCAATGCTATGATGGTAATATGAGCCACATGCGATTCCTATCCACTGTAATGCTCATTCCTGCAGTTAGCTTCATGCGATGTAATCAAATCAGCATAGACTCTGCAAGATTGTTTAGATATCACACGTGAAATTTATAAAATCATTAAATATTTACCCAAACGAGACCTTTGTTTGATAAAAACCTTTATTTGAGTTCGTTCCATCTACTCCTGGCTGTAGGAATTATTTGCCCAACTCGCTGGACAGTCAGAAATGGGACGCTGCAACGTTTCCTTAATAACAATGGATGTTCTACAGCAACTCTGAGTGGATTGTCTTAAAGCAACATTCACTCTAAACAGAAGTTAAGTCAATAATAATTGGAGGTTCAAAGTCAAGTGAAATAATTTCGAATTTTTATTTAGCTTTTCTTTTGTTGGGTCACAGTGAAAATCTATCAAAAACTTTACGAAAGAAATCCACGAGCGCTGTCGATGGACCAACGATTGCTAGGATGACTGTTCTGACGATTTCTGGGAAAAGATTCGTTTGAATGAGGTAATATTGAGTGTTACTGAGGCTGAATTGCTAAGGTTTCGAATAATGCATATAAGCGATATGGCCCTAATATTGTACATTTATTATCTGAAGTTTCTACAGTTCCAATATTAATACCGACGTCTCTATAGCTGTTAGATCTTGCTCTACATTTATACGACTTATGAAAACTTGTTTGAGTATAAACATGACTCAAAAACATTTAATTGACTTAATTTAATTGACGTATTCTCCATTGACGTAAAGAGCGTCAAATGAGTCAAATGAGCGTTGCAAATGAGTTATGTAGTGGCAATAACTCATGTACATTGTATGCTTTTTTGGTAGATGTTGACAGATATTGCCAGTTAATGAATTGTTCTAAAATGCTTATGCAGACAACATATATATTCTTTTATGTACAATCTTGTGACTAGGTATGGGGATTATAATAAAATATTTTATAACATATATGTTTATTAATTTAAAATCTTTTGTTGTATCTTAAATGTTTCATTTCTGTGAATCTTCCGTTATTTTAATCATTTTTGATAATATTTTATAAATGCAATAAAATTGCCCAATCGATTTTGTTAAATTGTATGCGCATAAGTTACCAGCTACATGCAAGCATTTAATTGGTCACTATGAATTGTATATTCCGTTATACATAATATTAAATTTAGTTCAATATAATGGCACTTATCCAAATCTTAGCCCCCAAATAAATGTCATACTGCTAAGCCCTGTAACTAAAAGCATATTTAAATACTAATATTTGTCAAATATGAGCAGTGGTATTAGATAAAGGTAATTGATTGTAATATTAATATTATGTATAGTGCATATATCTATTAAACAACTATGAATAAATTATATTTTCTTACATTGCTGTTCACATTCTTAATAATCTGTACTCAACCTTTAGATACAAAAACTCATAAATATTCTTTTTATCACAGGTAATTTTGGTTTCAGGATTATTTTAATATTCAATTATTTGAATCTTTATACTTTTTGCATAAAAAGAATAGATCATTTAAAGATATGTATGTATGCATGTATAAAAACATTAATTGATACATAAAGTGTGCGAAAATAAAGCTTACCAATCAAGTAATGAATGCACAGCGTCAGACTGATGAAGCAGGATGAGCTAAACATTGTATTGTAATTATGCAGAATAATACTGAAATCAATTTGATTACTCTGATGAACAAATATATAATTACTACCAATATAAACAACCAAATTGGCTGTACTTGAATAAAATAGTAACAAAACTATTAAATTTAAAATTTAATAATCCAATAATACATATAAATCATGTGGTTGTAGGCTACGATATAGAATAAGTATTATGTTCGAATAAAAACTTTGAATTTCGAAACTTAATTTCTGGTGCTTATATTCTAATTCACTTTAATACAACTTTAAATCATACTATCTAGTAGATTCCCCGTTTAAATGTGGTAAATTAAGTAAGCGTTTATTTCACACTAAATCGTTTATTTCATTAGTGAAATAAATGGCAATTCAATCAATACAAAAATTTCAAAAATTGTCATGAAATAATTATTTAAATTTAAAATAAACCATGGATATATTATAACAAATTATCAAATTTACTATTTATTATAATATATCCATGGTTTATCATATACTTAAAACATTGCTTCCATTGATATATAAATTTAAAATATTTAAATCTTAAAATTATTTAAGTATGATAACTACGTATATAAATGAAACCACTCTAATATATTAATTAACTATGTCACGAGTATTTTCATTCGCGTAAAACTATATGATACTCATGGACAAATTTAATTTGGAAACAATATTGGAAACATATTTAATTCAAGTCTATTGTAGCCTATATCTATACAGTAGGGGGACCGCGGAGCAATATTAAAAGTGGAGGCTGAAGCGAAAAGGGCGTCACAAAGTAAAAGAAGGCAAACGAAATCAGAATAGTTAATTTATGGTTTATTGCGCAATCAATGTGGGTTTTTCGCGTAATGCATTTCAGCCGAAGATTTTTAGACGATTACCATTCCGCACAACATTCTCGGTGGCAACTTCTGTGAAAAATCTCTGGTTTGGCATATGCTAATCAGGTTATAGCCCTATGGTCAGGGTGAAGGGGGATATATTGGGTACGTCTTCAGTTGCAGATGTCCGACATGAGGTCTCGGGTTCGAGTCTCAGTTCGTTGAAAATGGTAATTATTAAAAAAGTTTGAGTCGAATCTCTTAACTTTGTCAAATAAATGCCCAAGTCATAGGGATTATTGAAAATCAACTTCAGACATGAAAAAGTTTCACACAGAAAAATAAGACGTACGGTACATTAATAAATCAATAATTTATCGATTAATCAAAATGTTGAGTCGCAGCCCATTTTTGCGTTATAGTGTAATAAATGCCTTATAATATATAACTACATTTGTAACTTCAGAACAACGCATATGTGACATTATAAATTTAACACCTCATAAATATGTATGTGATGACGTCACCAATAATTAAGCTACATATAAAGTTAAGTTTCCATTAAAAACCGTGTCGCAGCGCCAAACTTGGTAAAATAAACGCTTACGGTAATGGAGATCATGAAAAGTCAACTTCAGACTTTAAAAACAGCGACATAAAAAATAATACCTACATTAATCAGTCAATAATATAAATTGATTGATAAAAAAAATTAGTCATGGCCCCATTTTTGTGTTAATATAGTGTAGTAATGCAGTAAAACATCTAAAAGTGCAACACAAATAAGTATTTGAAATTATTTAATTATTTAGCTAATCAGAATATGCAACAAAATCTATAACTTCAGACAATAACTGTGTATGAAAATGTAATACATGCACTGCAATATGGGTATAGGTACTATAATAAATATATATATATATACACTGGACTGTTAGCCTAATGTATGATAGTTTTAATCAACATCATCATTCTCGCATTCTTCATCAGAAGAGGTCAGAGCGACAACCTCATCGACTTCAATGTCTGATTCCGGATCGTCTTGTTGTGAAGTAGAGTAGGGGGCTTGAAGACAGTAAGTGCATCGCAGGCAGTTGAGGCCCATTGTGCCATATTGGAAGAAAAGCATTTTTACCATCTTGAATCTCGACATTCCATCCATCTTGTGGAACACTGACAGTAGGAATTGTCTTTAGGTGGGCTGCATACACATTCGTGCCACATAAGCTGCTCTTGCGACATGAGGAAGGAGTTCTGAGCGACATTATGGCATACTTTTAAGGTCAAGTCCTTTGAATTTGTCCAACGGATTTTTTGAACCTTTACCTGCTTTTTGTCCATATATTCTCTCATGGATATCGAAAATCGCAGCGAGTTTAGCGAAGTTTCTTTTAATTTTTGTTGATAGATCGAGCACACAAATTCCTACAATATAGGCAATGCTGTTGGGTTTACATTTTGTTACGTCATCTCAGACAATGCTTCTTGATATTTTTAACATTTTAACATAAGTTCAAAAGGTCGCAGTTTTCCCTTTTGAACCATAGGAGACGTGTAATCACACCCGGTAAGCGTGTGAAATCTTGGCAGCGCATTGCAGACATTGTCACCCAGCGCTGAAGCAATTACCGTGAGATTAATGAATCGTCATGAGTGATTTGTACTGGTTCCCGATTGCATCCAAATAGTGGCATTGTAAACTTCTTTGCATGATGTATCATTAAGACTGCAATATCCGTATCAGATGCACGAATGGCAATGTTTAATTGTAATTCTTGGTTTGTTAGACCTATATGAAAAGAGCATGCAGTGCTACTTTTGTGTCCGATTCATCATGGGTGCATGCAAGCTCTTCAATTTCTTCAGACAGTACTTCTTCCTCCTGAACACAGTATCGTACACGACGTGAGATGGTTGCAATATACAAAATACGAATACCAATAATTGTTGCGTATTCATGTTTTTCCCACTCGTTCATGAAGAAGGTAGGAAATCTCTCTTGAAGCTTTCCGATGCTATGGATTTCTGAAAGACTCCAGAACGCATTTGAGAAGCGCCTTGTTTTACAATTTTACTTGCACAAGCTCCTCTTCAAACAACAGATAAATGCCGTATTGTGATAGTTTCATCACTTGGCTCAGAAATACCAATGAAATGTCTCCGTATGTTTTTGTTAGGGTTGGCGACAAAGTGTGTAGTAAGATAAAATTTCCATCCACAATGCAGGCATATGCTACATTTCTACTACTAGTGGAAATGTCGGAGGAGCAAAATATTCCACTTTCCTTAGGAGAGCACTTTTGTCCGTTTTTACCATGGTTCCATCTCCACTGACTGCACATGTATAAAGGATCGTAGCTATAAAACATTAATTAATTTCATTATCACATCAAAATTCACTTATGTGACGAAAAGTAGAGTTGCTATAACTGTAATTAATATTCAAGGTTTAAGTAATTATTTAAGGTTTTTAAATGTTTTACTTTTGCGTTTATTTTATTGAAGAAAAAATAATTTAATAAATAAAGTATGCATTCTGTATTATTTATCTTATTTTCTAATCGATCATTAGAGGATATAGAAAAGTGTAAGGGCATATATTTAATATATTAATTATTAAACATTGACTATTTAAGAGATCACGAATGGTTAGAAAAATTTCCTCAAAATTATCCAAATTAAAAAACATATTTACATAAATATAATTAGAGTAAACTTTTTATCAGAAATCCACATTCTATGATTACGGAACCGTTTCCTAGACAATTTATTTCAATGAGAAGATAAAATCAATTAAAATTTAAACTATGTATAAAGTTGTCCACCTGGTCAACACACAGATATTATATATCATTATAATATCTATTGGTCAACAATACACTATTTGAATTATTTTGCATTTCATTTCTTAACGTTATTCGTTCAATGCGTTTATAGTAGAAATAATTATGATATGATTTGTAAAATAATTATAACGCTTTTAACCAATGAAATGGATTTAGTTCAATATTAAGTGCGTTTAAAAAATGTATTTCTAGGAAATACATTAAACATGGAACGAATGCATGAAATGATATTATTTAAAAGTTACAAATCTGTGTGTGAAACCGATACAAATGTATAAAGAATCATCTATAATAAATAACTTCAATAAAAACGCAGACGGTTCAATGGATAACAAAATAGTAACACTGAATACCGCCAGAATAAAAACTGAAAAAGATTACTGCACATGGAACGCACATCCACCTTCTCATAACCTTGAAAAGTGCACTTTGGAAAATTCAACCTCAGCAAATAGCAGTGAAATAGCAGATCTAAGCGCTTATAATTCTATAGGACAAAGGAACACTCAAGTATCAAATGCGAGCATTAAACACATTATAGATGTAACGAAAAAAATTATGATAAAAGAGATATATAAACTAAGTGACGAAGATATTATAAAATTACAACAGAACTTCTTAATAAAAGTTTACAAATTTTATGATAAAAAAAGAAGCGCACATAAAGTTAATATTAGCAAAGATGCTAAATCAAAAAGTATATCTGAGAATGAAAATAAGAAGGACAATTTAAATGTAAGCAGTGCCCCTATAGTGAGATTAAAACTAGTAGATAGTAATGAAGTTTCTTCCGGATCAAAAATAGGAGGTGATTGTGATCATTTCTTACTTCATGATCGGTGTAATAAAAAAGATGAAAGCATATCTATAATGACAACATGTTTTGCAAAAAATGAGACGAAGTTTGTATCACCAAAAAAAACATCTTATGATGTCAATACGAGCAGGGTTACAGAAAGAAAAATTAAAAAAGCGAAACGCATTAAAGAGCCAATAATATATAATGTAATGTCTCAGGGTAAATCGAATGAAATATATTCACTGAAAGAAATCATAAAACCACAACCATTTCAACAGAAAAACAACGTCATTGAAGGCGAAACTTTACAAACTCAAGCAGTCTGTCTGAAACTCACTGATGACGTAATTAACAATGAAGCATCGAAACATCACATAAAAATGCGTTTAGCAGAACAAGGTAATGAAACTAGACCTAGTGAGGTTGAAAATCCAATCGAATCGTTTAAAGCATGTTTTAATAAGGCTAACAAACTCGAGATCAACAATTTTCAAGACAAAGACGGGTGTCATATGGCAGAACTTATAAAAAAAGTTAAGACACTAAATAAAATTCTTGGTACATTTGACGACAATTTAAATACAATTGAAGCGAAGGCGTTTCATTTAAGAGAAAAAAACAGTATAGTAAAAGAAACACTAGAGTCAAAGCAAACTATTGAAGACTCATCGGTTAATTTGAAGAAACCATATTTTATGAACGACGCCGTCAAAAAGCATAATATTAATGACCTGGAAATATTATATAACAAAGGTGAAAAACATGAGAAATTAACAAATATATCCGCAGAAGAACTTATGGGTAAAGATGTGGATCAAAATTCCCATTTGGAATATGATAATATCGCTTATCAAAAAGCGTTAGAAAACTATGGTTTTAAGCAGATACTTGTAGTTAATCAAAATAAAAAGTGTGAAAGAAAAAGAATTAAAGCAAAACGTAGACAACAAAAAACTTGAATGCGTTGTTTTCATTATTAATGTGAACATTTGCTACATATTTATAATTATTTCAATATTAAATTTGTTTCATTTTACTTGTGTACAAACTACTTATAAAATTTTAATATTTTTATGAACAGTAATTTTTAGGTTTAATGTTTTTAAATATGCGTTTGCGTGGTAAAATACTAAACAGCAATATGTACGTAGTATTAATAAATATTACTTTACGGGTTAATTACCAGTTATAATGAAGGACGTAACATTTACACATTCTTTTCCATTTTATGTTGAAACAATATGCAGTATAATGAAACGGTGGTTTGCTCTGTGCAGCATTTTAGGGATAATAAGAAAAAATAAGCACTTGCTGCAGATGCAATGTAAATTTAATACTACAAATTTTCGAGGTTATACCTCTTAGTCTTATTCTACATGCAGTCTTAGAGCAGTCTACACATGACTAAGAGGTCTTTATAAACAGTTTTAAAAAATATCAAGTAATATTATAAATTTTCATTGTTTTTGTTTCTTCGCAAAAAATGTGTGTGCCTCTGTGTAAATGATTTAATTAACCATTCTACTGTTATTACGTAGAAATCAGGGACTACTATAATATTAAAGTTTTCCCTGGTAGAAATATTACAATGGATAGTTGACAATCAAGTTCTATTTTATTTCTTTATTTATTATTTTTATAAATTGGTTTGGAAACAATGGTACTTAAAAAATTTAATTGTCAACCTTAAAAAATTATATAGACAACGTAACTGTTTGAACATTTTATTATGACGACGGATGTTGTCGACTATATATAAGAGTTTTTCATTTAGAATAAAAAACATGAAGGTATCGAAATGCTCATAGACTTTTACCAGGAATAAAGGACGGAATTCAGAATTCAGAACTCGGAATTCAGGTGCAAAACGCCAATTAATTAATCCTATCACTGAATTCATCCAGAATCGGTTCAGTATTTATAGAATCCACTGTGTCAGATCCCCATCGCTAATAACAAGTCGAATAAAACAGCATATTAAAGGATCCTTTGGAACTGTCACTACGCGGTTATATATTTAATGTATATATTTCATGTTAAAGTTTGAAATGTTTTACGAAAATTACTAAAGATGATGATGTGATATACCTTTCATTTTTGGGATCAAGTCTAAATTTATAATCTTAGTAGTTTATAATTGTTTTCAGATAAATTTTGTTAGCTGTAGTTATATGAGTATTATATAATTTTTATATAATGATGTTCTGTCTTATACCAAATAAGTGAACGGAAAAGCATTGAAGCAACCAGGGTTCAAGTTTATATTTAAAAAAAATTAATGAAGTTATTTCCTCTAATGAAAATCAGTGACGTTGGTGACAAAACGGGTGATGGTGACGTCACCATATCGTCAATGATGAGCTGGTAATGAGGTGGTAATGGACTGACTGCTGTTGTTGGGTTGGGTCGGGTGGGATCCCCGTTAGAGCAGCCGAAGCCCCCGCAGATACGAGGCCGCCGCCACGGGGTCCTCCGCCAATACGACCAAGGGAGGCCCGCAAAATTGACGAGAACAAGTGATTCTAAACACACATTGACGAGGTTAAATAACTTTAAAATTATGTTGATCTTGTTCAATTATTATTATATAGTGACCAGCTAAAGTAGAAAATAAGATTGATAACTGGAAAGAAACGCAGCCGTTCAAATTACTCGATAACGTCTTGAAGAGATTTTCAACCGATGATGGATCAACTGCTGAACTCAGTGAAAGATTCCTGGAAAATCTACAGATTCCTTGAATCGCCAAAGTGCACTTTATGCTTACGTTGTCAATCAATCATTCCTTCGAACGAAACCTTTATTTTCATTTATCACAGTAACATATTAATTAATACCTAATTATCCGTACTACAACCTACTATAGTTACAAGTTGTGAAGTTGGATATAAAATAAGTAAACACGCGAAAATGTCCCAATAATATACCCAAACAACTACTATACAATTTAGTAGGCGACAACCCCCTCCCCTTTTTTATTTTTAATTCCCCTCTCTCTCTCTCTCTCTTTCCCTCTCTTAACCCTTCGTACGTGGACATACTTTGTGTATTTAATTTTAATGATAATCCGAGAACATGTATTACGAGGTTGACAAAATAGATCAGATATATATTTGTCAACAATATCGTTAATCCAAAACATGCGCGTGCTGGAACTCAAACTAAAAGCGCAATTTCATGTATAAAAATAGACTCTCCATCATCATAGACTCTCTACCTAATATCAACACTCAACCCCTCAGACCTGTTCGTTTACAGTGGAGCTATATTGTATATTCAAGCATGCACACAGAGACAAACTCTAACCCATGGTCCAGGGTCCAGCGCACAGCAAAAACATTGTATGATAATAAATTATTCTATGAAGAGGGGTGGGGGGGGGGGGGGGCAGATAGATAAGACTGATTGCCATATTTGCAATCGCACACAGCTTTCAGCACAAGATTACCTACTGCAAACAACTCCAGCATGTAAAAGCTATAATGTAATAGGTACACCACTGATGGAAAGGATAGTTGAGACTCAGAAAACATACATTATTGATTTGATGGTTATATTTACACAGGAAACATTTCATTACTGTAAATAAAAGTATACAATGCGCTATAACAAGTACGCTAAATATGATGTTGATAAACAACTATTCAACGAAGCAAAGCAGGACAATATATAGACAAAAGCAGTAAATACTCATTGAATATGATCATTATTATCAAAGTGTTTTATAAATGCCTAATGTATACACGTGAGTCTAATTTTAATGTCACGTTTGTAACATGAAATCAACACATAAATAACCGGTACAAAAAGATAATGCGCAATGTCCATGTATCTACGTATATACATACAATGTACAATTAAAATACAGGAATTATTATCAGACCCTCGTCTCTGACACCATTCTTAGAAGGTATTGTTCACAATTAGTTAACCCAAATCATAACGAGAACAAAGGTAATGACGGGAGCTTTAAAATGCGTATATTGTATGTCATGAAGAGAAAATATACATAATTCACTTTTATAAATAGATTATAATGAAGTAAATTGAAACATACCATTTCAAAATAGTTAAAGAAGGAAATTTTCTTATAATTAATTGTTCAACATGTATGGCCTTCTGATTATCACGTATTGATTTGTAAGCCATAAAATAATTTGAATAATTGATTTTCAAATATAATTTACAAAAATAAAATGTGCATATTTGATTAAATTAAATAATTATTTTAAACATAATAATATAATAATTTATTTATTCTGATCATGTGTCTGCTTCACTCTGTTTAGCGGTTCTGTGACAGCAATATCCTTTTGTGAAACCTTATGATATAATTCATCATTTTATAAACTTTACATAGTATGTTCTTTTACGAAATCTGTATCAAATTAAATTATCGTTAAAAACATATCTTTCACATTCTGTGCATACAGCTCCTACACGATTTCTAACATATTTATTACAATAAAATAGCCTTTTTGGATAGCACAAGGAACAAAGTATTGTTATAATATTGATTAACGATTTTAAGAATTTGTCGAATTTGTTAAATTCTATATATGTTATCGTTGACAATATTTTAAATATTAAGTAGAAAAGAGGTATTTTAAATTTAAGTATTATAAATGGCCCAGCAATATTTTTGAATAATTAAAATCAAATAAGTTAGTGATTGACTACCCCGTATGTGGTTAGTCATAAAATAATAAGGAGAGCTTAGTGAAGGACGTGTCTATAAGGTTTAATTGTACATAATAATAAATTACTAAATATGTGTATCTTAACACGATTTATTGTTATTAATTATAATTGTTACTGGGATCAGTTTGTTTAATTAAATAATAAATAATCCTAGAAAAGCCAACACAATTAAATACAATTAGATAAAAGGTTTACGCCTATTGGATAAGAAGCCAACAGTATTATAGAAGTACAATAATAAAGTAATTCCGTTTGTACAAAATAATATATACATCAACTATCAGATAGAAGGGTTAGCGAACACAGTTCCTAAACAGTTACGAATCCAACATCTTCTCCGTGCAGCAGAATTCTTATTGGCTTCTGTCCTCCTATTGGCTACATCGCTCCTGTCCTCCTATTGGCTACATCGCTCCTGTCCTGCTATTGGCTACATCGCTCCTGTCCTCCTATTGGCTACATTGTTCCTGTCCTCCTATTGGCTGCATCGCTCCTGTCCTCCTATTGGCTACATCGCTCCTGTCCTCCTATTGACTACATCGCTCCTGTCCTCCTATTGGCTACATCGCAGCTGTCCTTCTATTAGTTACATCGCTCCTGTCCTCCTATTGGCTACATCGCTCCTGTCCTCCTATTGGCTGCCAGTCCAGCCCTCCTTACCAAAGGTGGAATACCGGAGCACCCGACGTTTATCACCCCCCTCTCCGCCGCCGCGATACGGAGTGCTCTTCACCTGGGGGGGATGTCCACCGCCCCCTCCACCCTCGTCCCCGCCCCCACGAAGGAAGATGGGAGTCTCCTCATCGTCCTGCTCCTCCTCTTCGTAATCGAAGGACGAAGCGGTGGCGGGGGGCTTCCGCCGTTGGAGGGTGCCGGTGAAGGACTTGCGCAGCCAGGCGTAGACGATGGAGTTGAGGCCGCCCTGGAGGGGGGCTGTCAGCGCCTGTCACCGCGGGGGATCATAGAGACATGGGTAGAACACCAGTTGCGACGGGACTGAGTATCCAATCACAAGAGCCGACGAGTTTATCAAGTGGAAAATAGACAACTCCATAAGAGAAAACAATAGCGTTAGTTTAAACATGGTTCATTTCAAATTGGTTATAGTTACATTGTCAGTAGTTTTAAATTTAAAAAGGTCAGGTTTTTATCTTTCGAGTGGTCTAAAATACGTTTTTTATTTTTTTTAAATGAAGTCAAACAGTTTCCCATATTTCCATAATTAGCCTGCGTGATTCGATCTCTCTATGAGCCGCATAGATAGAATTGAATGACCATTTTTAAGCTAGACTTACTATCCGAAGTTTAACGCTAGAAGCCTCCTCGTCATCGTATCGTATTTCGGAAACTTTTTTTATAATTCCATATTTTCCATGTAAAATATAATTTTACACTTACAGTTATAAACACCTAATTTGGCCCACGGGTAGCTATAAAGTATATATTAAAAACAATTTCACATTTCTTAATAGTTTGTAAATGGTAGCTTAAAGTAAATTTTCATGTTTTACTTACGAAGATGTTATATGTTCGCCTAGTCGGAAATATAAATTATAGGCTATATACATATTATACATATTATTATTGTAAGTTATACTTAATGAATAAAATACTATGTTGTTTTTATGAGCTAAATATTTAGGCGGACATATAACCTAGAAACATTTTTCCGCCTAAATGTCCGCCTGAAATATTTAGCTCATAAAAACAACATAGTATTTTATTCATTAGGTATAACTTACAATAATAATATATATAACAGTATTTTCATATTTATATTAGCTATTATGTATAATATGTATATAGCCTATAATTTATATTTCAGACTAGGCGGACATATAACATCTTCGTTTTACTTATGTGAAATGATAGGCATAAAAGATGGGTAATTTGTACGCAATTTATCCAAATACCAAAATAAATATATATATTTTTTTAATTGCATATTAAGAAAGAAAATTCAATAATGTTAGCAAAAATGTATATTATATAAAACAATATTTCAATAGCTATTTTTATAACAAAGGAATTTAAGCGACATTTTTTCACTATAGTTTTTAGTGAACATTTTTTCAATCAGTATTTTAATAAACCTTCTAGAACCTTACTTAAATGTCTTGATATGCAATACATAATTCACAAAGAGTAGAAGGACCCTTTAAAGTGTCGATATGTGATCTAGTTGATGACTTTTGTTTCTATATATACTGCGCTAGGCTGTAGAGACAGACAACAGCAGACAATCGACTGATAAGTTTGTTAAACTCACTTGTAGGATGTACAGAGAGTAGAATTCCCGCATGTAGAATGACGGGAGCAAGGTGAGAAATGAGAGAATCAGAGCTGAAAGTAGGAAATGGAAACAAGCAAATCGTCATCAATGCCTATCATGTCTGTTACAGTTGACAAGTATGTCATGTATACTTCACACAAACAATATGGTGACTTCTTTTAGTTTAGTGGGCAGTTTTAATTAGGGCATAAATCGCAGTTGGTAAACTCTTTTTGTTAAAAATAAAACTATTCAAATATTTTAAAATCTTTCAATTTAAATATCAAATGAAATTTTCAATCAAAATTGAATAGAAATAATTTAAAATTCTAAAAGGATTCTTTAGGAATACATTATTATATAGTGTATAATAAAATGTAATAAAGTCTAAATTTCAATTGTTAATACCAAAAAAAATTTTAATTTAAATAATATAAAACCAGAAACGTAATTCTATTTGTTATACAATTATTTCACTTTACTTTGAACAAAGCGACCAAAAGAAAATATTTAATTTAGCAATTACAGATAAAACCAATAAAAGCCGCATTTTACTGTCAAACAAAATTAATGCTTGTAATAATTGGTTTAAATCAATAACAAAATAATTTATTATAATTCCTATAATTATTCAGGTCTTGATTAAACACTTCATATGATAAATAATTAATATAATTAACATCTACCAACGTCTTGCAAAGATAACTCTTCCCCAAACAGAGTAGTATAGACAAAGTATTACTTTATGTTCTTCATGCCTCCCCTCCTTTACCTCTCCACCCCTGTTTTTATTCCTCAGTAGTAGTATGGAACCTTTCCTTCTGTATCATCCTCCCTAAACCGAAACCCCCCCCCCACCTCCCCCGATCCTCCTCATTTCGATTTAGGGGGCACACATGTCCCTCCGCTGTCCCCCCAATTTCACAGAATTGATGCAGACATCACCCCACCCACCGCTATAGAGCAAAATGCTCCGCTAGACACCGAAGTTGCCAGCTGAGCTGAAGTCCGCTCACTCACATGGCAACCAGCAGATAAAGAAGACGACTTGATAGTGCACCGCCCGCCGTGTGATCTGCCGTGTGATGGTGTGCTGATAGCTGGTGACCACCCCCCTAGCGGCCTCGTGCTTCTTGTACTCGCGGACGATGAGAATGTAGACCAGGGTGTTGCCGAGCATCACCGCCATCAGGGAGATCATGAAGGTGAGCCGACGTGTTAGCCACCAGACGGGGCTGGTCTCGTGGATTGGCTGGCAAAAGTTGCGGACCGATAAATATATCGGGAGGATTTGTTGACGCGAGAAAATTGATTGGTGGAAGGATTGATTGGTAAAAAGGACCCACTTTTTATTTACATATATGTAGAGTTTTTGTAAAAAAATAACTCAATTTGCCCTAAAACAAATATAAAATAATACACTGTACGCAGAAAATGGTTGTAAAATGGCCGAAATTATTTTTAAATATTAAGTAAAAACACATAACAACGGCAATTCAAATATGAAATGAAAAAAAAATCCAGATATTCTGCACTCATACGTATATCACACTAACTATTAAAATTACTTATCGAAAATTTGCTAAATTAGTTTTACTAAGTAACAAGCTTCTAGATAGCATTTAAACTTTTAAAACACTTGCAATGAGCTGAACAAATACAGCAAAACGTTTGCTATCAATCATTTGGCATATTTGAAGAACCAGATTTTTTACCAGAACGGATGTAAATATTTTCTGCTTAAGCAATAAAGAGAATCGTATTTACTTCCCCACATTTCTTCGACGTAGTAGCCTAGTTGTCGGTTAGGTCTCTTGTGAGAGTAGAGTTAGGAGGTAACGGGTTCAAGTCCCGTTAATGTACAGATAGTTGTGTATTTTGAGTTTTTTTTAACTCCTTACGAGGTCGTTTAGTCACGTATGTTTGGTGTACCACTTCTCAGAATTTGCAGACATAATTGGAAATATAATCAATAATTTGTAAACAAATTAAATATATGAATTTAAACGACTTGACTGTTCATTAAAAAACAATAGGATATCCTGACTCTATAGAAAAGGCCCGGAGTGATAAGATGACAAGTCAAACCTGTCGATTTAAAAATCGAAGCTTAACGAATCCAACAGGGTGAAAACATAACTAGAAACTATACAGAAACCAGATAATAATTAACAACATACAATAGAAATTATGAACAGGATTCAGAGGGATTACCTGGCATTTATCCTCCCGATAATGAAATAGGGCCAAACATCTGAAAGAGAAGGAAGGTTTCATGACGTGATTCATTTGATACACATAGAATAAATAATTTTTGAGAAACGTGTTTTTCATAAAATAAAAAGACATATTTATTAATTATGTATAATATTACATATACTGGAGACCCTACCAATTATGTTCCCATTTTCCGTCGGAATATCTATAGCCATGAAACTTAGTATAAAGGTGGTAAAACATGTAATAGTCGTAATAATGAATCAACTGTCGTAACAGTAACAGACAGAACAAGACATGCTGGGAGGGAGGGTGGGGGGAGGGGCAATTATAGGACCGGTTCTTACGAGTAGCAGGGCGATAAAGTTGGGTCCTGGGTTTCTTGGCCCGGAACACTGAGTTTGACGCTCAAGAGGAGACCGATGTTGATAATCAAAGGTAGCATCCTGAACAAGAATACAAACAAAACTGTTTAACTTGGCGGTCAGGTCAGGTCACATTTAAAATTTAATTAAAAAGCAGTAAACAAACACTGATACTTGAAGATTTTTACCACAATTTTGAACAAATTATGAGTAAGAGTAAACAACTACAGATACAGAGAAGAATCCTCGTATTAGATACGTTGATTCCTCGTATTAGATACGTTTGATTCCTC